>JAJPUD010006479.1:20956-128760 GCA_023553655.1 Myrmecobius fasciatus
ATAACCTGAAAATGTAGTAAAGTTGCTTCAAGGGTATGATTTTCTTACTGAGAAAATTTGGGGGTTCTTTGTGGAAAAGACAGTTGTTCTTAGGCCGTTCAGAGCTGTCCAGACTAACTCTTCATAATGGATACAACCATTGCTGTCCTCATGTCCTGATACCAATACTTCTACTTCTCCCTCTTTCATCTTCTCACCCAGGGTGTTGAGGATGTATCATATTTTAATTACTGTCCCATTTCTTTCTTATCAAATACCCAAAGCCTCTCTACATAGTCTTCATATGTGCCCTGGTCCTTATTCTTTGCTACAGTTTGCGGCATTGGCAGAAAATGTTCAAAGTTCAGCACCTTCACATCTCATCACTCTTGGGATTTTTTTTAAGACCTTGAGCACCTCAGCTTTGGTAGGGTTCTGGCCCAAGGCTCATATCACATCCTTACATTAGTTATATAAGAACTTTCCATTCCTCATTTCGTTGAACATCTGGAAGGTCTCCTTGAATGCTTCCATCTGATCTCCCGTGAAGTCACACATCTTGGTCATGCAGCTCAGTCCTACTCATGATTATACTTCTTGAATCCAGAGGGCAGATCTAGGAGCAAAATGGGAAAAGAAAGGCAGATTTATGCTCAATTTAAGGAAAAACTTCCTTACTAAGAGAGTGAAATAGATTGTCTCAGGAGTTATTATTCTTGGCTAATAAAAGTCTTCAAGAAGATGTTGGCTGAGTTATTCAGGTAAAAGTTGGACAAGTTACCCTCCAAGATCCATGCCAACTCAAAATGCCATGGCTTAAAAAATAGAGCAACACATTGCCCTTTCCCTTGCCCTTCTGATTCTCAACTTTTGCAACAGGCACAGTTGTTTCCCATTCCTTCTTTTTATTACAGTCCAAAGCTTATTTCTACATGTTATAAGTAAAGACATCCATTTCATTTAATACCCCCAACCTCTACCTTTGATAAGCTTATAAAATTAGAAAAGGTTATCTTCTCAATGTCTTTCTTTTGTGTTGGCTCTCCCCATTAGAGAATGTAAGCTCTTTGAGGGCAAGAACTGCCCTGAAGAGATATTTCATTTCAACATAACATATTTAGCACAATACCTAGAGCATAGTAGATGTTATAAACATGCTTATTGATTTGAACAGTACTTGGTATATTAAAATAAGCATATAATAAATACCATTCATTTATTTATTAATTCATGAATTCCCCCTCCCCATCAGTGGTGATTATTCTCTTTCCCTGCCCTTAGGGCTCAAGTGATCTTTTCTTTGCCCTCCTTATCTTTATCTAGGAAACTTACTCTCAAGAAAGGATCTGAAACTCTTGTGATAATAGGTGAGGGACAGACTTAGAATCTCAGAGCTAGAATGGATTTCAGAGATCATTTCATCTTTATCTGAATAGAATCCCTTCCACGATATTATTGAAAAGTAGTCATCCAATTTATGTTGAAAATGCTCACTTGATTCCCTATGGAAAACTCACTGCTTTCTCATTCAGTCAATTCCAATTTTGGATATCTTTAGCTTCTTCCCTTCTACTCTCTTTCCAGATTTTTGTTATTTCATCCTTCGCCTACCTCACCATTCATTGCTATAGAAAGGTGAGCCATTCAGTGGCCAGGGGAGACCAACTAGGATACCTCCTTAGGGTTTTCAGCTTTCAATAAAACTGGAACTGAATCTATGTCCATTCCAAGCTAGGACAGTCTCCTGTAATCACCTAGAGTGGCCACTAGTCGTCCCTGCAGCTCCTCCTGCCACCTTTAGTTTTTATGCACAGCTGAGCTTTAGGGGCTGGAAGTGGGATGGAGACACTTTTTTTTTGAGCCTAGGAATCTTAGGGCAGGGATGTCATACCATTTTAAAGTCTAGAAAGAGATAGGATCCAGTATATCTGGATATACTGTGATGTCTCTGAGAATGTGCCAGTCCTATAGAATGAATCTGTTGTGTACATTTATGTCTGTATGTTACAGTGTGTGTAATTGCTGGGCTGGTAGATTACCCTTGTGATTCCTAATATTGGGGTGACTGAATCTGGTGAATCCATTAAGCTTGAGAGTTCTGAGTGACAGTGGGCTAAAATCCATGGGGCATCGACAGTGTTTGGCACTAATATGGTAAGTCCCTGGGATGTGGGGTTGGCAAGGGAGCTTGAGCTGCCTAAGGAGGGAGGAACCCAGCAGGTTAAAAATCCTGAGCCGTTCCATAAAGGAAACTGACCATGACTGGTTACTACATTTCCAGCCTTTGTGAGATAGGATGTCCCTGGGTCAATAAATAAATGAATAAACAAGGATTTAAATAAAAATGTGGGCGTGCTTCTAAGTTTGTGAACATGGATATGTGTGATCTCTGTTTTTGGCATGTGTGATTATCAAGACGATTTAAGTCAACAAATATTTATCAAACACCTACCAAATGCCAGACAGTATACTAACTAAGCCCTAGGGATACAAAGAAAGGCAAAAGATAGTCCCTGTTCTCAAGGAGCCCACAGTTTAATAGGAAAAGGGGAGACATGCAAGCATTTATAAATAAACAAGATAAAAATGAAATAATTTAGAGATGAATCAACAGTGAGATAACACTAGCATTAAGGCAGACCAAAAAAAGATTTCCTTTTAGAAGGTTAAATTTTAGCTTAGATTTGAAGAAAGCCTGGAAAGTTAGAAGGTAGAGATGAGGAAAAAACATTCCCAATATGGGGGGGGGCAATGAAAATGTCTGGAGTCAATTGCGTATGTGTGAAAACCAGCAAGAAGACCCATTAGATTCTAGAACATATGGAGGGGAGTAAGGTGCAAGGAGATTGGAAGGGGGTATGTGTGTATGGGGGGGACAGGTTATGAAAGGATTTAAAAGCCAAACTGAAGATTCTTTATTTGATCCTGAAAGTAACAGAGAGCCACTGGATAGAAGTCCCAGAGAAGTTGGGATAAATAGATCAGGGAATTATTTGCATAGGGGTGATAATTAAATCCATGGGAGTTGATGAGATTAAGTGAAGTAGCATAGACAGAAAAGGAGAAAAGGTCCGAGAAAGAGTTTGGGAGAACACTTATGGTTAGTAAATATGATCTAAATGAAGATCCAGCAAAGAAGATTGAAAATAGAGAGGAGGGGCAACTAGGTGGCGCAGTGGATAGAGCACCAGCCCTGAAGTCAGGAGGACCTGAGTTCAAATCTGGCCTCAGACACTTAACACTTCCTAGCTGTGTGACCCTGGGTAAGTCACTTAACCCCAACTGCCTCAGGAAAAAAAAGAGAGGAATATCATGAAATCTTAGAGTAAAGAATATCAAAGAGATAGGATTATGAATTGTCAAAGGTTTCAGAGAAGTCAAGAAGTGTGAAGATTGAAAAAAGGAAATTAGATTTGGCAGCTAAGAGATAATTGGCAACTTGGAAAAAACTGTTTTGGTTAAATGATTAGGTCATAAACCAAGAAGACAGGAAGAGGAAAAGAAGAAGCACCCATTGTGTTTGGCCCTTATGAGGAGTTTAGCCAAGAGAAGAGATTAGCTAAAATGGATAGATCAAGTGGGAAATTTCTGGGGGGGGGGAGGAGGAAGAGAGACACATAAACATGTTTGCAGACAGTAGAGAAAGATTGAAAACTCCTCAAAGTAGGGATAATAGAAGGGGCAATGTGCAGGAGAATATCAGATGGAATGGAATCACTTTTTCATGTAAAGAGTTTTACCTTACCAAGGTAAGAGTTACTTCTTCATGTGAGACAGGAATGAAGGAAGATACAGTTGCAAAAAGCATCTGAGGGATGTGAGATAAAGAGAAACTGGGAAGGAGTTCTCAGCCAATGAAACCAATTTTTTTTAGTGAAATATGAGGTGAAATTCTCAGGTGTGTGGTTGGGGGGATGAAGAGTTATGAGGGGTTTGAGGAGAAATGAAAAGGTTTGGAAAAGACACTTTGGTGAGTTGGATAGTAATTAAAGAAGTGCAAAAATGTTCTTGTTGTTACCCCATTTGGAGTTGTCTTGACAAAGATACTGGAATGCTTTGCCATTTTCTTCTCCAGCTCATTTTAGAGATGAGGAAACTGAGGCAGGCAGGGTGAAGTGACTTACTTATGGTCACACAGCTAATAAGTATCTGAGACTGGCTTTGAACTCAAGTCTCCTCCATCCTCCAGGGCCAACACTCTATCCACTGTGCCACCTGACGGCCCTAGAAAATAGTAATAATAGTAACATTATGGAGCATTTTACGATTTGTAAAGGGCTTTACAAATATTGTTTTATTTGATTGTCACAGTGCCATGATCACTGTGAGGATTTTGTTGTTGTTGTTCAGTCATTTTTCAGTCATGTACAATTGTTTGTGACCCCATTTGGAGTTTTCTTGGCAAAGAGATTTGTCATTTTCTTTTCCCAGGATCACACAGGTAGTCTGAGGCTGGATTTAAATTTAAGTTCTATTGATTCTGGGCCCATTCTATCCACTATAGTACATAGCTGTCCAGATTACCTTAATATAAATGAAATAAAAAAATAAATTTGTAGTAGACTGAGTCAGCATGGTTTGTGATTTTCTCTGGTTTCATTCATATAAATAGGAGAGAAAGAAGTGGATAGTAGGAGTAATCTAAGGCCTAGGATTGGCAGGGCAAGATTATTGTTGTTTCTTGCCCTTTGTTCTTAAAGAGGATCAGAAGATCAGGAGGTGATGTCATGACTTGCAGGTGAATTGGATTTCAGTGAGGGAGGCTTTGCAAGGTCACCTGCCTCACTTTCCCCTCCAAAGCCACCTGGGTCCAGTGGCCAGATATAGATCAGGATTGCTGAAGATATCTCTAGATGCAGTGGGAGACCTTGGTCTTTTTAAGTTAAGGTTCTTCAACAAATCTTGGTTTGACTGAGACAGTGCTCATTCAGTGATTATGGCTAGGTAAGAACTGAGGCAAAGAACTGAGTCAAATAAATCATCCGGTGTCTCTTTTCAACAATGAGGTGATTCAGACCAGTTCCAGTGGTCTTGTGATGGAGAGAGCCATCTGCACCCAGAGAAAGGATTGTGGGGACTGAGTGTGGATCACAACATAGCATGTCCACTTTATGTTATTGTTGTTTGCTTACATTGTGTTTTTTCTCATTTTTCCTTTTTGATCTGATTTTTCTTGTGCAGCATGATAATTGTGGGAATATATAGAGAAGAATTGCACATGTTTAACATAGATTGAATGCTGTCTAGGGGAGGATGTGGGAGGAAGGGAGGGTAAAAAGATTTTTTTGGAACATAAAACCTTGTGTGGTGAATGTTGAAAATTATCTATGCATATATTTTGAGAATAAAAAGCTTTAAAAATAAATTTAAAAATATCTATCTCTATCTAAAAAAAAAAAGCAACACAACAAATCATCCCAAAGGGGGAAGATCCTTAGGGTTTCTGACCAAAACAGATTGTTATGTACATTTACTCTGAGCCAATCATAGCACAAAGATTATTGTTAGGCTACAGGGGCCAGGAACTCTAAAGAATAGAGTTAGTGTACTATGTACAGTGTAGAGTTAGACTGGGTCATCAAGGGAGCATGAGAAGAAAGGGAGGTATCAACTGGATTGGAACTGCTCTCTAAGCTATGGGTGACAGAGCTGAACAGAGCAGGCTAGAGACAGGAGAGTGAGGAATCAAACAGAAGTTTAATTTCAGAGTGAGGAAAATGCTTGTACACAAGTGTTGGAGCCCCACTCTTAGTTGGAGGGGGAACACAAGGCAGTTTTGGAAGATCTCAATATTTATATCTCTGGTGACACAGTGAACAATGGCTCTGACAATGAGGGCTAACAGCAATAATGAGATAGGTTTGATTTATAGTACCCAGAACATGGGTACTACGAGTGCTTGCCCAAGTTCAGAGATCACCTGATGCTGGTATGAAACAATTTGGGGATTTTGCTGTAACTGAGATCATCCAGAGGGTGAGCACAAAGAATCTTAGCTTAGACCTTAGCTCTGGAAAATAAGGTGTCTCCTAATATCTTGACAGGAAAACGCAGCAAATCTCAGGATAATGACCTGGAGGGAAAAAACCTAAATGGCAGAGGGATTGGAAAGGAGAAATAGGACTAAGCATTTCAAGGGAGAGGGAGAACTGGTATGACAAGTTGATGGAATGACAGATGAAGGAATTTCAGAGTTCATGGCCATGGAAAAGAAATCCTTGTGGGTAATGGCACAATCAAAAGTAAAACTGTCTTTGTGTATGACTTCAGTTGCATATGGCTCTTTCTTCTTCCTCTTCTTTTCCCTCTTCCCCTTCCCCTCCTTCTTCAATGCCATCTTCTCATTTGTTACAGGACTATCACAACCACATTCTTAGAAATTATGATTCTGTATTAATGTAGTACACACCATTACATTAGCTTTTCTATATCACCATTCATGTTGAACTTATTGTCCACTAAAATACAGAATTTTTTTTTCAGATAAGGCTGAAGACCATCTCCTCCACAACTTAAACTATTGAGATCATTTTTTTTGGAATCAAAGTGTATTATTTTACATTTATTCCCATTAAATATCATTTTCTTAGATTCAGCCCAACATTTTACCTTAATAGTAATAGTAGTAGTAATAATAGCAGTAGCAGTAGTAACAAAGAGTCAGTATGTTCTTCATGAAGATCAGATCATGTCAGAATTTCCTTTTCTAACAAAGGATTAACAAAGTCAGACCTCAAAAAGGTTTTTGAGGAGGTAACATGTTGGGCTAAATCTAAGAAGATAATATTTAATGGGGATGATTATGAGCTCCAAACAGGACTTTGAAGTAATGCATCCTCATTCATTGGAGACTTTCCAACAAAGGCTGCTTACCACCATAAGAGTCAATATTCTTTCCATTCATTCATTCATCTATCTATTCAATAAATGTCTGCTAAGTGCTTGTAATATTCAAGGTATAATATCAAGTTCCTTAATGACAGGGATTGTTTAATTTTTGTTTTTATATCTCCAGTGTTTAATACAATTCATGGCACTTAATAAATGTTTGATGATTGATTTTTTTCATACAAAGATAAAATATGACACAACATTCAATGTGGACACCTACATTTTATTATCTGGATAGAGCATGATATAAACAGAGAAATATAATATAGAGAATAGGAATAAAGGAGAAGTCAGTCAGAGGGTTAGAGTAAATTTGAAGAGGGAGAATAAAATTTCCATTCTACTGATCATCTTTATTACCCTTGGAACTATAGATTCATAGATTTTCACAATTGGAAGCTACCTTAGAAGTCACCTCATCCGATCTGCACCTGAACAATATATATATCTTATTATATATCTGATGATTGGCCCTTCAGCCTTTGCTGGAAAATCTCCAATGAATGGGGATACACTACCCCAGAGATCTATTTGGATCACAAAATCATCAATGCAATTGTGGGATTATAGAATTAGCTTTTGAAGGGACTTTAGAGATTATCAAATTCAACACCTTTGTTTGACTGAAGTAAGAACTTGAAACCTAAAAAGTTGTAATGGAGAGCTTTGTAAAGATCAATGCTGGGGAACTACCCATGCCTATGTTATACAAATAAAAAGCTTTAATAAAAAAAAATTGCTGGAAGGCCAAAAAAAAAAATACTACCTTTGCTTACATTCATGGTTGCATTCAAAGACAATTTGGTCTGTATCTTATTCTAGTCTACAATGTTTAAAAAAAACAGCTGTTAAAATCCATATCTTTATCTTTTTCCAGGATTGCAAATCACTTAGATTTTTCTTTTCAAAGAATCAAGAGGTTCTTTTAATTCACAAAAGTCACTGGGCTGACACACACATCTACCATTGGCACAGCTTTTTTCCAAAGCCAAACCCTGACCTATACATTTTAATTAAGCATTTTATCTTTTTACATAAGTTCCATGCTGTTCTGCTTTGAGTTAAAATTTTTTTGTGAAATTAAGATTACTTTCTATGTTCAAAAGGACTAAGTAGTTCTCTTGTATTATCTCTTGAAAGTTTTATCAGGTTGTTTAACTTGTCATGTTCTTCTGGGTGACATTCTTAATTTGTCTTTATATATCCTGTTTTCCCTGTATTGATATCATGTTTTTTCAGCATTGTTACTTTTTTTTGTTTCTTTGTCCAGATTGTCATTTGCATTCCCAAATAGTTATTTTCTCTTTTGTTACTTTGGTGAGACTTGCTCTCATATATTCTAATTTTTCTATTCCATCATTTATTTCTACTGTGCAGCCATAAATTCAAATTCAAAAATTTAAAAAAAAAAGAACTTGAAACCTAGAGAAATTAATTTACTTCCAAGGTTACTTTGGTACTAAATGATGGGCCTTGTATTTAAAACTGGGTCATCTGGCTCCAAATATGGTCATATTTCCACTGTACCATACTGTCAAAAGCACCACCACCATCATCACCAGTAGAAGAGCAACATGGTAGAGTGGAATCCTAGTTTTGGAATCAGAGAACCTGAATTTAAATCCTAGTTCTACCACTTATTACTCATTACTTTATTGTAAAGTCACTTTACTTCCTTGTACCCTGTTTTTCTAATTTGTCAAATGAGGAGGTTGGACTGTCAGAGATGTTAAATTTCTGCTACATGGTTGGGAATTGGCAAAAAAATCCCCCAAAATAAAATAAAACAAGCTCTTGGAGGCATGGGAACCAGATTAAAATAAAGTTGGAAAATGTTTTGTAAGATAAATGAAAATACATTACAATATAGATAATATTAATTTATAGTTTTCTAAGTCAATATGCAGCCTGCAGGGATCAATTTTTATTTGAGTTTGGCAGCATTAGAGCAGATGACTTATAACTTTCCTTCCAGCTTTATATCTATGATCCAAAGATTCATCATGTCATATGACATTGCCACATATCAACCATAATAATAATCAATATGAGGAAATATTTCAAGAACCAGATCAATCCTACCATAAAATGGGCTGCCTTAATAGGGGTCAAGCATCTTATCATATAGGAGGTATTCAGTAGGAGGTGGATCACTTCTCTGTCAGAGAAGCTATATAGGGGATTGTCATTGTCATAATCAAAATAATCAATATTATTATCTTCATTGCTATATGTTCTTATATATCACATAGATATATAATTATATACACACACACACACACATATATGTATATATATGTATATGTCAATGGCATAGTTCATTAACAATAGAGAAAGCTGGTCTTGGTACTAGGAAGATCAAGATTAAAAGTCTTTCTTTGAGTGTATTATCCTTGAGCAAGTATCTTAACCTATCAGTGTTCCCAGACAACTTTCTAAGACTATAAATTGCTGAACAGGTGCTAATGAAGGAGTTTCCTGTCCAGGAGTTCCCTACACTAAGGAGATCACAAATATAGAACAAAAGAAATCTGAGATATACTATAGATATGTAGGTATGTACAGATGACATATATTGTGCCGTTGTTTTTCAATCATGTCTGACTCTTAATGACCTCCTTTTGGGGGTATTCTTAGCAAAGATATTAGAGTGATTTGCCGTTTTCTTCTCCAGCCCATTTTACAGATGAGGAAACTGAGGCAAACAGGATTAAGTGATTTGCCCAGGATCACATAGCTCATCAGTGCCTGAGGCTGGACTGGATCTTCTTGACTTAAGGCCCCTCACTGAGTCTACTGTGCTATGTCAGACAGAACCAGCCTTTAACTTTTGGATAGCCAGGAATGAACAGAGCAGGCTAGAGATAGGAGAGTCAGGAATCAAATAGAGGTTTAATTTCAAAGTGAGGGAAACAATTCACAAGCAATGACACATTGCTAGAGCCCTGCTCCTGGTGAGGGGGGTATCCTGAGGCAGTGAGGGGAGATCTCAATATTCATACCAATACTTGTGTAGTGAGTGGTAGCCTTGACACTGAAGGGTAATAGCAACAATGTGACAAGGTAGATTCATTGATTCTTGACCAGGACTTGTCCGAGCTCAGAGAACACCTAGTGCTGGTCAGAGCAATACAATAATACAATAATTAAATGATTTTGCCAGAGGGTGAGATCATCCAGAAGGTGAGCACAAAAGCATTGTTGTTAAGCCAAGCCCAGAGCACAGCTTGCTTGCTGGGTCTTAACTCTGGAAAACTGGGTGTTTCCTAACATCTTGACATCACTTAGCTATTTCCTATGACATACATTTATATACAGACACATAAACTTATATAATCATGTATGTGTGCCTATTTGTCATATAGATCCATATATGTGCCTATATAATCACACAGAAACATCATAGATTTTTAAATATATACATAAATTCTCATATATAGAGATTGCCTTATGAATATATGATGAACAGATTGACAATCTCAAAATCTGAAGAGACCCCAGTCGTCATCTTATTCAACTCCTTTCCCAGTGTAGTATAGGAATTCCCTATACATCCTCTCTGACAGAGAGGTGAACACCTCCTATAGTAGAATACTTGATCCTTATACCTTTTTAAAAAGTAGTGAATTTTTTTTTCCAATTACATGTACCTGAGGAGCAGAGCTGGTGAGGGTTTGCAAGAGGAATGATCCTTGGACTCCTACCTTCTGGCTTTTCAGGACAGGAGATATTCTGAGAAGAAGTCTATACCATCAAAGTGCACCTCTTCTACATACTTCATCATTCATTCTCAGGAATTGTGGTTGGTCTTTTATAGTCGTTTGTCTTTATAGTGTTATGATCATTGTGAAAATTGTTTTCCTGGTTCTACTAACCTCACTCTGGATCAGTTTATACAAATCTTCCCAACTTCCTCTAAAAACGTTGCTGTTGTCATTTCTTAGGGCACAATAATATTCTATCACATTCATATATCATCATATTTCCAGCCATTGTCCAATTGATGGGCAGTTCTTTATTCTAGTTCCTTAGTAAAATAAATATAAATAATTTTTGTACCTATGAGTCCTTTTTCTATTTTTAATCTCTTTGGGCCAAATTTTTGAGTTCCAAACCATTTAAGCTAATGTGCCATTTTCACTGTATTTTCATTCAACAGAAGTTTTAAATTAATTTCATTGTTTGTGATTCTTTGTTGAGTCAATGTTTATATTTTTCAAAAAATTAACTTAATTGAATCTTAATTCAGTAAGGTTCTTTTAAAATTCACTTCCTTTTTTTTTTCATGTCCTTATTTCAATCATTCTCAGCACTGGGATGGATTCCATCCACCATGTTGCTGGTGATGAGCCCTTCTATTTGCATAGTGCTTGAAGATTATAAGGCCTTTCATTTCCATTATGTAATTGGATCATCACAACAGCCCTTGGTAGGGAGAGGGAAGGAGGAAAGGATGAAGAAGAGGAATGATTCTGTCTATTTTGCAGAAGGCAAGTGATTTGCCCAATCATAGCATAAATTAAAAGTAGAACTAGACCCAGAAAATTAGTCTTTAGATTTTCAGACAGGTCTCTACCTCAAAAAGTAGGTCAAGGGAGAAGACAGTAAAAAGAAAAAGCTCATGATGATGATGGATGGTAAGGTTTGGGTCCATCCAGGTGTGTTGGTGAATGCATCACAACCAACTCTCTGGGGAAAAAAATTGTACATGGGATACTTTTTTTTTTTTGCTGAGGCAATTGGGGTTAAGTGACTTGCCCAGGGTCACACAGCTAGGGAATGTTAAGTGTCTGAGATCATATTTGAACTCAAATCCTCCTGACTTCAGGGCTGGTGCTCTATCCACTGCACCACCTAGCTGCCCCATATGGGATACTTATAAACTTAAATTATATTATTAACATTTTCTCCCTCACTTTATTAAGCCTAGATGATAACCAACACAATAAATCAAGCCCTAATTCGGTAGCTCTGCTGATTTCCCAGGTTTAAATGCTCAAACCAGAAGTGTAAAAATTGACTTTCTCTAGCTAGTTTTTGGGTTCTGGCAAACCCAGGGGAATGGGGTATGGTGGTGAATCAAATAGAAAGAGCCCTAAAGTAAGAATCAGGAGACCCAGATTTAGTCCTGACTCTTGGACTGACTCCCCATAAGACCTTTAACAAGTCTCTTCAAGGAGCTGAAAGAGAAAGTCCCCAGAAGTCCTCTAGTTCAATCTCAAACCGATTAGTAATTGCCTTTGCAACATCCTTGACAATCATCTTACTTTTGTTTAAAGCCATTCTTCTTTCCATCCCCTCTCCTACATATGGCAACCCACTACTTTCCAAGGCAATTCTTTGACTAGCTCTAATTGTTTTTGTTGCTCAAACAGAACTGTGCAACTTCAATCCATTAAATTATAGTGCTATCTTACAAATCTAGCCCATTTTCTACATGGAAATCATGGCCATTAGGGTTACTCTGCTTCTCCAGGCTAAACATTTCCAGTTCTTTCAGACAATTCTCAAATTACAGAGTTTATGGTTCCTTTAATCATTTTGGTTTCCTTCCCTGAAGATGCTTTAGTTTGTCAGTGTATTTGGTAAGCTGTGGCTGAGAACTGAACACGATCTCTCTCAACCTCAGTTTCCTCAGAACTGTAGCATGGTTAGAAAGAAACTGCTTCATAAGCCTGAAAGCTTACTATATTATAAAAGTGTGTTTTATAATTAGGTTGGGCAGGGGAGGAGGTGTTTAACCTGGATTCCATAAATTTTTATTTTCTTAAATTGATATCATAGAATTAGTTTTCTTTGTAATTCTCTAATTTTTGTCATATGACTTTTAAAACATCATTCTGAGAAGATATCTAGGGGCTCTCCAGAGATACTCATGATGGCCAAAAAAGGTTAAGAATCCCTGGATTGGATGATCTCTAATGTATGTTCCAGGTCTGAATGAATGGAGATCTGGGTGACTATCAGTCAAGTTGACTAGTTTAAACTATCCTCTAATCAAGTCTCTAATTAGTCCAGGTAGGTGTCCTGAAATAGGAAGCTCTCAGAAGACATACTTTACTGAGATCATTGTTAGAAGTCCAGAAAGGAGAGGGAGGGATGTGATGTTGGAGAAATAGCAGGCTGAGAAGGTTGGTCAGGAAGAGGCAAGAAGTAATGAGGTGAGCATAGCTGAGTGGAACCTCTGAGTGAAGGATTGTGCAGTTCAAAAGGAAGACTTCTACTTCTGCTGTAGGAAGAAATTCTAAGCTTATTTTGAAGCGCATTTTTTTTCATAGCTTCTTTTTTCTCAGAGTGAATGCTGCTGAATAAAAATATGTCATTTGATTGTTTTGATTGTCTTGTTGACTAGATAATCGATTCATTAGATAAGTTCCTTGAAGGCAGAGCTTGTATCTTATTTTAAATTTGCTCCCACCTCATTTCTTTGGCCAATTAGGTAGCACTGGGTCTGGAGTCAGGAAAATTTGAGTTCCAAAGTAGCAACAGACATTTTACTGGCTGTATGACTCTGGGCAAGCTACTTAACCTCAGTCTGTCTTAATTTCCTCCACTATAAAACAGTGATAATAATAGCACCTACCTGAAAGAGTATTGTGAAGATCAAGAGATAATATTTGTAAAGTGTTTAATACACTGTTTGACACATACTAGTTTCTTAATAAAAATGTGTTTCCTCCCTTCTTACTACATACAAGACCCTGAGGACTGAACTTTGCATATGGTTCACACCATATCTTTTTGTTGAAATTAGTTCATTTATCCATTTAGCCACCGTTTCTTTTTTGCCTAAGGGAATCACAGAAAAAACAGCAAGACAAAAATCTATGGGGAACTGGCCTTAGAGTCAGGAAGATCTGGGGTTAAGGCCTGTTTCTGACAAAGGCTAACTATTTCACCAGTGCAAGCCACATAACTGGTCCACTAAATCACATATAATGAGCAATTAATAAATGCTTGCCCAATAACTCACTGATTTCACTTTGGATGGGCAAACAGTTCTTGCAGTGATCTCATTTCGTTTCCCCATGTTTCTTCTAACTCTCTTTTAAGATTTTTTATGTAATCTTCAAAGAAAGCCTTGTGACATGGAGACCAGTTTATGTCTCTTTTTGGGGCTTTTTCTGGAGTTGCTTTACCTTTAGGGGCCTCAGGATTTGAGGTCTGTTCTTCCCTCTCTCCATAAAAGTTGTCTATGGTGAGAGCTCTTTTTGTTTTTTTATTCATTTTTTTTTTAAAGGTGTGGGGTCTGTTTAAGGCAAAGGTGGGACAGCTGCTTTAATTTGCCCTGGGGCAGTTCTGCTGATTGAGTTATTTCAAGAACTGGGCAGTTCTGCTGATTGAATTATGTCAGGTGCTGGGCAGTTCTGCTTTAGTTCATCCTGGGGCAGTTCTGCTGATTGAATTATTTCAGGTACTGGGCAGCTCCGCTGATTGAATTATTTCTGGTGCTGATCAGTCCTGCTGATTGATTGATCGCCTTAGGGTGCTGTGTAATGGCAGCTAGGTCCGATGCTCATCAGGGGTTCAGTGGTTCACAATCTACCCCCCACTGAAGGCAGACCCTCCAAACCACCTGCCCACAATCAGGACAGATTGGCCCAAGAGGCCTGAAGAAGACTCCCAGGTGTGTGAAAAGCACAACGCTCCCACTCCTGTTCCGACTCCTGTTCCAGCACCCTGCTCCAGCTCCCTGCTCCAGCTCCCTGCCCCGGTCTCCCTGTGCTGCAGTCTGGGTTCAGCAGACCACCCCCTTGCCCAATTAAAACAGACCTGTTTTGAAGTTCTTCCAGAGTATCTTCTTCTAGAATTGTGTTGTCCTCCAGATATTATGGATTTTTTGCTTCAAAATCAGTTTAGAGGCTTCATATTTTGTTGGTTTGAGGGGAGGTTAGAGGAGGTTACCGAGACTCCTGTCTGATCTCCGCCACCATGGCTCCACCCCCGGAAGGAAGTCCAAACAGTTCTTTAAAGAGAGCCTATACTGATAGAAGAGTTTTCTTACTAAAGTTCTCTACATCAGTGAAATCACAAGTATTAGCTGAAAAAGAATCCCAGAATCATGGGAGATGATGGTCTGAGAAGCATCCAGCCAGTTTTCATTTGAAGACCTCCTTTGCAGGGGAGCTCATTCCCCACATGGGAAGCTCATTTCATTTTTTGGACATCTTTAGTTATTAGGAGGTTTTTTTCCCCCTACATCAAGCCAAACATTGACTTTGAGATTTCCCTTAATTGCTTCTTTCTTTTCTCTGGGGCCAAGCAGAATAATTTTAATCTTTCTTCCATGCCAGTTCTTCAGAGATACCCTCCTAAGTATTTTCTTCTCCTGATTAAGCATTCATAGTTTCTCAAATTGAATCTTTCTTGAATGTTTCCAAATTTCAACAGACCTTTAGTAAACACCTATTGTGTGAAAGTGGTAGAGGGGAAACAGATTTATTTATTTATTTTGGGGATGAGATATAAATTTTGAAATGATTCTGTTTGTGACTTCATAGGATTTAGTCTATTAGGGGCATAATAATGCAATAATTGAATGCAGAATAGACTATAAAAAGGACATGAGAAAGAATCATATGTGAGGTCTAACAGAAAAAATGATTGTTTGCAAACAAAATGATCAGGGAATCTTGTAGGAGGAACCATTTGAGCTGAGCTTTGAAAGACAGTTGGCTTCAAGTATTTGGCTCAACATCTCTGTAGCTCCCATCTCTAACCTAAAGTCAGTGCTGTCAGGCAAAGACAAAGATTATATCTATCCTGCTGAATTCTGTTCCTGAGAGCTACAGAAAGAAGATAAGAGCTTATGTCAGTTGCTGATTCTATAGGTTAACAGGAGGGGCCAAATATCCAATCTTGAAGGGATCCTTAGAGAGATTTCTGGGTCTGGGGTCCATGAACTTGGATAGAAAAAAAAGATTATATTTACTAACCTCACATTTTAATTTGTGTTTCTTTGCAATTGTGAATGTAGGCGACAAACATGGTTCTGAGAAGTCTCTAGGCTTTCCCAGGCTGCAAGGGGGTCCCATGGCACAGAAAAGGCTAAGGACCCTGTAAGATTCTAATGCCTTGTAAGTATGATGAAAGGATTGGAGAAAATAGGAGGATAGGTAGAAGATTTAGGACTTCTCCATTTGGGAGGGACATAGTGGGCAAAGTGTATCATGTGGAAAAGAGGTAAAAAATGCACAAAATTTAAAGAGAATACCATTTGTATTTTTAGATCATTGTATTATATTGTACTACTATATTAAAAAGAAGTTAATAATTGCTAAAGATTTGTATTTTGCTTTTAGGTTTGTCAAGAACTGTACATAGGGACAGCTAGGTAGCATAAGTGGATTGAGCACCAACCCTGAGGTCAGGAGTACCTGAGTTCAAATCTGGCCTCAGACTTTTAACACTTCCTAGCTGTGTAATACTGAGCAAGTCACTTAACCCCAATTGCCTCAGCAAAAAAAAAAAAGAAAAAAGAAAAAAAAAGAACTGTACATAGATGATCTCATTTGATTTTTTTTCTGTTTTTCCCCAGAATAAAGAACCAAGAAGAATGTGGGAAAGTTGCAAAATATCAGATTTAGGCTTGATTCAAGGAAAAATGTTCTAATATTAGAGATATTTGAAAGAGGAATGAAGTTGCCTCAGGAGATAGGGGGTTCCTCTTCACTGGAGTTCTATCAGCAGAGGTTGGATAAGCATTATCATTTTGTTTGGCCTAAGAGGCCTCTGGGAGTTCTTTCCAACTCTGTGATGTCCAACACTTTTCTCTAATGAACAAGCTGAAGACGTGTGGCTCTCATCAAAATTAGTGGAGTTGTGTTCCTGGGGCTAATAATTTCAGAAGATAAGAGATAGTGGCTGGGGGCTGATTGGAACCCTGTGTAATGGGAAGGCAGCCCAATCTAGCAATTCAGCTTGAGGTTTGCAGCTCTGTGGTAAGATGCTTTTCTCTTGATGACATCCAAACACCAACTCCAAAGATGCCTCCCTCCTCCTGAAGCCAGGTTGATCTACTCATTGCAGTTCAAATACAGGGGATTTGCAGTTTCCTTTGTTGACAGGTCTGGAGAGATCTTAGTTTAGTTTTCAAAGCACAGAATAAGGAAAGTCAGAGGCTTAATATATGAGTTTGAGTTTGAGAATATGTCATGGATCAGTCATGAATCTGTCAGAGAATAAAGTCAAGACTTAGAATATTTAGACTGAGGATTTAGAATTCATTCTGGATCTAGAGTTAGGACTTATATTTTATGGACCTGTTCTCTAGCTTCTCACAGGATTTGACTCCTTATCTTCCTTCAACAAGGCAGCTCTAAGGTTAATCAAAAACAAAGTTTCTTATAGAAGGTCAAAAAGTGAAGTTTACTAATGATGGAACTCCCTATACAATGATGTTTGTGTTGCTTACCAGCCCCAAAGTAATGGATAGCACAGTGAAAATCCATTCCCAGTACTGGAAAATTCAATTAGTATTTGCCAAATGTTCAGCCATTTGCTCCTTATCTCAGGTGCAATAATTGCAATGAGTAGATGTATTTGATTGATATCTTCAGAATTATAAGAATGGATTAGATTACTTCTGAAATGCCTTGCATTTATTTCTCTGACTTCCCATATTATCTTTATCTGGGAATAGATAGGAACAGAATAGGGGGGAAACCAACTGTCTGTCACAAAAATATTTCTCTGGGTCCTAGTCTCCCCTCTGTGAAATGAAATTAATTGGATTAGATGGTTTCTGAGGTCCTTGCCACTTTTGATAATCCTAATTTCTAAAGTCCCTTCCAGTTTTGACATTCTATGTTTCAAAGTTCTCAAATTTTAAAATTTTGACATTCTATTTTCCAAAGCTTCGACTTGCCATGTTTTATGGCCCTTCCCAACTTTGACCTTCCACTTTTTATGGCCCCTCCTAACTCCAACATCCTATATTCTAAGGACCCTTCTAGCTTCAGCATTCTATGTTCTAAGGGCCCTTTTAGCTCCAACATTCTGTGTTCTAAGGGCCCTTCTAGCTCCAACATTCTGTGTTCTAAGGGCTCTCTTAGCTTCAGCATTCTATGTTCTAAGGGCCCTTCTAGCTCCAACATTCTGTGTTCTAAGGGCCCTCTTAGCTCCAACATTCTGTGTTCTAAGGGCCCTTCTAGCTCCAACATTCTGTGTTCTAAGGGCCCTTCTAGCTCCAACATTCTATGTTCTAAGGGCTCTTTTAGCTCCAACATTCTGTGTTCTAAGGGCCCTTTTAGCTCCAACATTCTGTGTTCTAAGGGCCCTTCTAGCTCCAACATTTTATGTTCTAAGGGCCCTTTTAGCTCCAACATTCTATGTTCTAAGGGCCCTTTTAGCTCCAACATTCTGTGTTCTAAGGACCCTTCTAACTCCAACATTCTGTGTTCTAAGGGCTCTCTTAGCTCCAGTATTCTATGTTCTAAGGGCCCTCTTAGCTCCAACATTCTGTGTTCTAAGGGCCCTCTTAGCTCCAGCATTCTGTGTTTTAAGAGCTCTCTCAGGTCTGACATTCTATGATCCAATGTCTCTTCCTTAGAGATCTTAGGAAGTTAGCATAGTATAGGAGATGTTGTGTTTGCTCTGGAGGTAGGAAGACTTGAATTCTAGTCCCATCTCTGATTCATACTGATTATGTGATTTTGAGCAGGAGTCACTTAACCTTTTAGTCCTCCAAGCACCTCTCTAAGAATATAAATTGCAGAGAAGTTCGCCTTCTCTGAACTGCATCAGCAAGTGGGGTTTCTTATGCCAATCCCTGGTATAGTCCCTACTCTAGACATCCCTTCCAGCTCTGATACTCCATGTTTCCAAATCTCTCCCAGCTCTGACATTTTGTTCTGAGATCTCCTTCAGCACTGACATTCTATTTGTCCAGGAGACTTTCTGGTCCTCATGTTCTGTTTTCTATGCCCAAGATTCCTTTCCATCCCTAGTATTCCTCCTAGGAAATTTCTCCTTTGCTAAGTGGATGGTCAAAGCCCTACCTCCATTCAGGCGAGTCAGAAGGAGTGATTTATTGGTCCAGTTGCTGGGTTATAAAGGACTCAGCGCTAGTTATAAAGAAAAAATTAATGGAACCAGTCATTCTTCCCAGAGGACGAGAAAGGTCGCGTGTGTAAATTACAACTTAAGAGCAGCACCCGCCCTACAAGTTAATTAAAAAAAAAGGATTTAGGCTTATAGAATGATAGGGCTAAAAGAAAACTTATAGAGTGAGGACATCTGTAACTATGTATCTTACAGTTTTAAATTTTACAAATCATTGTCTTTATCCCAGCCCTGGGAGATGAGTAGAACATTATTATCATTCTCATTTAATTGAGGAGACTGAATTTCAGAAAGGGGAAGAAACTTGTCAGGATCTGAACTCAGAACTCCAGGTTCAAAGTACTGTGCTCTTTCCACTAAACCATGCTGCAGAAAGTACATAGAACATGTTAGAGATAAGAGAGATTTTAGTTACCATTTTATCCAATGCCTTCATTTAGACACTAGAAGTGACTTGCCCTTTAAGCTATTCAGTATAATTGCTTCTTGATTTCCTCTTTTGTTTCCCTTTCTGGGTCTACCACAACCTTTTATAATATATTATAAGATAATATGTATCTTTTCCCTTTAGAATGTAAGCTTTCTCAAAACAGATATAGGAATATTTGAATAAAGTCAGATAAATAAGTAGAGTAATATTTATTATTCATGGGTAGATATAATAAAAATGACAATTTGACCTTAACTAAACTATTTATTTATTCAATGCCAACCCAATTGAATTACTAGAAATTATCTTAATGAGTTAGAAAAAACAATAATAAAGTTCATTTGGAAGAACAAAAGGTCAGGAATTTCAAAGAAACCAGGGGAAAAGATATAAAAGGAAGGATATTAAGTAGTATCAAATCTTAAACTATAAGTGAGAGCTTTGTTGAAATGTAAAATGAATAAATTTGATTGTTTTTAATTAAAATTTTCTTGTAAAAATAAAACCAAGAATAGAAAGAATGCAGAAAATTAGGGGAGGGGAACTTTTTATATACAATCTCTCAGATAGGATGTGATTGTGTTGAAATGAGGCTATGATGTAAGAAATAATAAGCTGGTTGATTTAGAAAATCATGGAAAATCTTGGACCTATGAAGGAAGATGTTGTTCACCTCCAGAGAAAGAGATGACATATGCACATATTATATATATGTGTGTGTGTATGTATGAATGTATATGAGTATGTGTTTATAGATATCTATATCTATATACATGTGTTTATATGTATGTATGTATGTATGCACATGTGTGTGTATGTGTACGTGTGTGTAACTGTAGCCTTCTTGGGGGGGGGAAGGGGAAAATATAGTGAAAAATGCACAGTAGAAAGCAAAAGAAAACCAACAAGGAAGCAAAGAAAAGGTGGGTAGCTTTGAAAACAATGTATAGTATTTATTATATAAGTTCTCTTGAAATGGATATTTATTGTTTCATATTGAATCTTCTATTATGCTCAGCTGTGTACATGGCAATGTTCTTTTCCCCCCTCATTTTATATTTAAGTTTAAAGTAAATAAAAAATTAACCCCCTAAAAAGTAAGCTTCCTAAAGGCTTAACACAGCACCTGGCATGTAAGACACACTAAGCAATTGCTTGTTGACTGACATCTATCAATACAAACAAATAAACAATGCTGGAGAAGAGGGTTCCCCCAAAACATCCACAAGTTGACAGGCACAGGGCAGATATCACAGGATGATTTATTCCTTCCTTCCAGTGCAAGTTCAAGGCTTACTTCTTCCATAAGGATTTCATGTAATCCCTTCTAGCTCAAAAGAGGTCAGAATAAATGGCAGGTAGCTAAAGTTTCTAAGACCTGTGATTTGTTGATTTATGGATTTTTTTTCTTCAGGAGCAAAACAGATTTTAAAAAATCGGAATAACAATGAAAGAACAAGGGGCCACAATGGAGGAATGGTGGCACATGGGGGCAGCCCCTTCCATGAGAGATCAGAAAGGTGACAATCCAACTCCAAGAGAGGTCCTGGTGATAGTTTATTGGGAATCACAACCCTGTGCCATCTGGGAGTTTCTGGTCTGAGAGCAGAGACAAGACACACACACACACACACACACACACACACACACACACACATAGAACATAAATAGGATACTCTACTAACAGGCATTAACACCAGCAGAGGAAGAGGAGATAAATGCTTGCCTATTATCACCTTTTAGAGGTGAGAAAACTGAATTAGGGGAGGGACTTCTCTTATATGAAGATTTAGTGTTAGATGTGCAGGTGAGACCCAGGTGAGGGTAACTCAAGGTTCTTTCTAGTTTACTAGACTGTGTTTCCTTTCTAACACTTCTTTCTAAGCATACCTTAGTCTCAGTGGTCCAGAAATTTTCCAAATTTAGCTAAATCATAGAGGACTTCCTAGAAGAAAAGAGATTTGAACTGGGTCTTTATGGTTGGCTTGGGCTCCTAACTTTGTGGAAGGCCACCTGAGAAGAGAAGCATTGGGTCAAATCTAAACCCAGAACCAGTGGACCTGTTCTCCTTTCCCTTTCTCAGCCACACCAAGATAAGAAGTTCCAGGTTCAGCCTAGCTTCCTCTGCAACATTCCTTAGAGACTGAGTTTCACTATTCACCTGTCTCTATTACCCCTATGATTTCTCCCATTTCTCTCCATGTTGTTCTACGAATCAGTACTAGAAAACTATACTCATCCCCCTCCTCCTGCTTTCCCATCTCCGTCCTTCTTAACCCAATCCCACTCATGTCCCACTTTCAGCCTGCACACCCTTTTCATTGTGCTCTCTGAAAGTCCTGTTCCATAGTGAAGGAACTCCCTTCATCTTGGATCTTTTCCCCTCATACTCTTCCATCTATTATTCCTTAATCAAACTTTACTTTCCTCTGAGGACACTGTAAACATGGCTATTCCATCCAGCACTATACTTTCCTGCTCCACTCCTCCTCTATCTCCTAGAGGAGAAGTTGGAATAATCTTTGCTTGACATTGGCCCTTCCACACTCTACCTCTTTCGCCCATCAAACTTTCCTCCTTTTCTGAATTCCACTTAATAGAAAATTTTTAGTCAGTACAGATTATGATGACACTAATATACTAACTCCAGGTCAGTTGGAGAATGGCTGAATAAGTTATGGTATGTGAATGTTATGGAATATTATTGTTCCATAAGAAATGATAAGCACCCACATGTGCAAGAATGTTTGTGGCAGCCCTTTCTGTAGTGGCTAGAAACTGGAAACTGAATAGATGCCCTTCAATTGGAGAATGGCTGAATAAATTATGGTATATGAATGTTATGGAATATTATTGTTCTGTAAGAAACAACCAGCAGGAAGATTTCAGAGAGGCCTGGAGAGACTTACATGAACTGATGCTGAGTGAAATGAGCAGAACCAGGAGATCATTATATACAGCAACAACAATACTATATGACGATCAATTCTGATGGACATGGCTCTCTTCTACAATGAAATGTTTCAAACCACTTCCAATTGTTCACTGAAGAAAGCCATATACACCCAGAGAGAGGAATGTGAAATGTGGACTACAACATAACATTTTCATGCTCTCGATTGATGTTTGCTTGCATTGTGTTTCCTTTCTTGATTTTTCTTTCTTGTAGATACGATTTTTCTTGCACAACAATGATAAGTGTGGAAATATGTATACATATATTCGATTTGTCAAATATTTTAACATAATTAACATGTAGTGGATACTCTACCATCTAGGGGAGGGGTAGGGAGTAGGGGGGAAAAACTTGTAACAGAAATCTTTGTAAGGGTTAATGTTGAAGAATTACCCTTATGTTTTGTAAACAAAATAAATAAATTAATTAATTAATTAAAAAAAAAGAAACGATAAGCAGGCTGATTTCAGAAAAGTCTGGAAATACTTGCATGAACTCATACTGAGAGAAGTGAGCAGAACCAAGAGAATATTGTACACAGTAACAACAAAATTGTGTGATGGTCAACTGTCATAGACTTGGTTCTTTTCAACAATGTGTTAATTCAAGACAATTTCAATAAACTTGTGATAGAAAGAGCCATCTGCATCCAGAGAACTATAGAGACTGAATGTGGATCAAAGCATACATAGTATTTTCACCTTTTGTTGTTGCTTTTTATTTCTTTACTTGTTTTCTTTCTTTCTCATTTTTTCCCTTTTAATCTGATTTTTTCTTGTTCAGCCGTTTAGAAGAATTACATATGTTTAATCCATATTGGATTGCTTACTATCTTGGGGAGGGGAGGAAGGCAGAGAGAGAAACAGAAAAATATGGAACACAAAGGTTGTACAAAGCTGGATGTTGAAAACTATCTTTGATATATTTGGGAAAAATACTATTAAAATAATAAAATGTTAGAAAATATAAAAAATAAAAGGAAGATAAAAAATTTTAAAAAGAATTTTTTATTTTTTACTCTTAATGGGGCCTTTAGTGCTGTCAAGGCAATTTTTTATTCCTTTCTAAATGATCTCTTAATCTTCAGAGAAATTGGGGCAGCTAGCTGTCAAAGTGGATAGAACACCATCTCTGAAGTCAGGAGGACCTGGGTTCAAATCTGGTCTCAGACACTTAACACATCCTAGCTGTGTGATCCTGGGCAAGTCACTTAACCCCGATTGCCTCAGCCAAAAAACAAATCTTCAGAGAAATGATGACACACCATTTCTTCTCTTGGGAAGTCTCTCATATCTTTTTTCCTCGCTCCCTAATTTAATTTGGGAAATTTCCTATTAACTGAGAAAATAGAGACCTCTCTTTTCTCATTCTCTTCCTATAAAAATTCTGTGATATCCCACTCCTTTCTCCTTACTTTCAGTCTTTGAGAAAGAGTGGGTTCTTCTTCTTATCAAAGTCAACTCATCTACATATGCCCTTGATCCCATCCTCTCCTGTCTTCTCCAGAAGAATGAATCTTCAAACATCCCTCCAATATCTTCAATGTCTCTCTATCCACTGATTCCTTCTGTATTGCCTTTAACTAAAAGCCTTCACTAGATCTAACCTTTCCTTCAAGCTATTGTCTGATACCTTTCCTCTCTTTTTCAAGAAAATAGAAAAAGCTGCCTATGATCACTGATTTCACTTCCTCTTTTCTGCATGAAGTCTTTTGTGATTCCTTGAACTGCTTGATTGTCCCAGTGGACAGCACTCTGGCTTTGGAATCAGGAAGACTCATCTTCATGAGTCACTAGCTGTGTGACCCTGGACAAGTCATTTAATCATGTTTGCCTCAGTTCCTCATCTGTAAAATGAACTGGAGAAAGAAATCTTTTCTAAGAAGATCTCAGATGGGATCACAAAGGACATGAGTAAAAATCAACTAAAAAAATAACAACTGCTAGAACCATCCCTCTGGAACTACCTTGTATTTAATTAATTTGCATATTTTCATATCAATTCATTTTATATATATACATATATATATATACCATATGTAATTATATGAATATTTCCATATCCCATTAGAATGTAAGTTTCTTGTGGGTAATAATTGTTGTTTGGTTATTTTTTGTACATGTAGATACTATACATAGAATAGTTCCTGCCACACTATAAGTTCTTAATAAATATTTACTGATGGTTTAATTAAATAGAATTCTGTCTCCGGGCTCCAAGATGCCACAGGCACCAACCATTCCATTCCTCTAGTTTTTTAGATTATGGATCAAAACTTGTGTCCTCCAAGGACCCTTTCTTGGTTGGCTTCCATCAGTTAGCATCTATTTGGACATTATATTCACAGTGGATTCTGGCTCTCTGAACTGAGATGAGCCATAATTAAGAGATTACTTCTTATTACAATCTTGCCAAGATGGAATCATGGGGTAGCAGTGGGCTGAGATTTCAAGGCTCAGAGAAAATGGTGTCTAGGCTGCTCTGGGTGATGCCTCATAGAGCAATAAAACAAAACTGCCTTTCTTGAAATGAGAGATTGATGAGTCAAAGGGAAGGGGAAGGAGGAAGACAGTGTTCCTTAAACACACACACACAAAACAAAAAAACACAACTCCCATATTTATGTCACTGTGTCTACATCTGGACTCTTCCTCTTATTGTCTGTTTCCCTTATGTCCCTCATCTGAGAAAACACAATATTTGACTTCAGGAAGTCCCATGTTTGAGAGAGGGAATTTAGTCCTTGGTTTCAGCAAGTTATGACTTAAGGAGGCAAGAACCTGCCCTTTGAGAGCTCCTGGTCCGAATGGGTAAGTCCAGCCCTCAGAGAACTCTCATTTTGGGGAGGTGAGAACTAGGGGGATAGGGAAGGGTAGGGAGGAGGGTGTGTTCCCATAGTAACAGATGTTGAACACTGACCTCAGCAGAGAAGAAAAGAACACTGATGAGGTTTAGGGCTTTTAAGCTAGGGAGAAAAAGTAGCAGAGCTAAGGTCTATAAATGACTTTAACTCTTGCTGGCCAATTTTCAGCAGCAGGAATGTGCCTATGTATATGTGGGTATGAGTGTGTATGTATGAGTACAGATGTGTATATATGAGTATATAATCAGTGTGTGTATATGGATGTGTATGTAGAAGGGTATGTGAGAACATATGGTTATGTATGGTGTTTGTATGTGGGTATATGTGTATAGGCGTTTGATGGGTGTGAGAATATATGTATAATCATTACCTAGGAGGGTATATAGGTGTGTGGGAGGGTATATGTCTGGGAATGCATGGTGTATGTGAAGAGGTTGCTTTGTTTTCTGAGGGGTCTCTGTGAATGAAAAAAAAAAACAACCCCAGCCCCAGCATCTCTGAAGGTGGCCCCAAACAGTGGAGACTTAGAAAGGTTAGAGTGTCAGGTATACCTTGGGGCATCATTTGGGTGAATAATAACTTTCTTGGGATCAGATATAATCTCATTGATCTAGGGCACTGCCAATAAAGAAGTTCCTCTGCTAATGCATCTGGTCCAATATCTGTAGCCTTAGAATGACCTTGGAAACCAAGAGATTCAATGATTTCCCCAGGTTTACACACACACACACACACACACACACACACACACACACACGCCTCAGAGGCAGGATTTGAATCCAGATTGCTGGGATTCCAAGGCTGAATCACTGATGTTTATATAGTGCTTTATGTCTCAGTTTCCTTATCTGTAAAATGAATACACAATTCATATGATCACCTGCTTCACAGGAAATGTTAACAATAAAGTACTACATGATTGGGAGCCACACTTGGCTGGGGCACTACTTCTCCAGCTGCTGTGAAGGTAAAAGTTGGATTGAGAGACAGAAGTTAAGTTGTAGTCTCTGTTTTTGTTGATACATGTGTTGATAATCAATAATAGTCAATAAACATTTAATAAGTGCACACTCTGAGCCAGGCACTGGGTTAAACACCAGGGATTAAATCCAAAATAATAAGAAAGACAGTTCCTGCCCTCAAGGAGCTTACAGTCTGATGGGGGAATATAATGGAGTATGACCCTAGACTCCTGTCTTCCCCTTTCGGGTCCTCAGTTTCTCTATCTCTAAAATAGGGGATTTGAACTTGGTAACTTTTAAGCCCTGATATTGTATGATTCTGTGATTTCCATGTCAGTTGGGCCTTTATTAGTCTGAAAGGAAGGGCCCTTGACTAGAAATCTGGTCCCATTCATTCCTTTCAATGGCTTCCTATTGCCTCTAGCACAAAATACAAACTCAGCTTGCCTTCACCCACCCTCCCATCCCCACCATTTCAGCCTTATTTTTTATGGTAACTATATTTAACAAATCCTGCATTCCACTGTAATGGGACTAGCAGCTATTTCCCAGCTATACTTTGTCTTTTGCCTCGATAAATTTACAAGAGCATCCCTCATAATTTGTCATGTACTTCCTATTCCTTTTCATCTTTCAGGATATCTAGCTTCCTTCAAGGCTTATCTAAGGTACAACCTCCACTGTTAAGCCTTCTCTGGTTCCCCTAGCTATCAATGCTCTCTTCATCTTCAATTTTTCTTATGCTATAATTATTTGTGAATACATTTTATCCCTCTGGGAGAACATAAACTCCTTGAGGGTGTAGAGCTGTTTTGTTTTTGTATTTCCAGGACCTAGCAGAGTGCCTAACATTTATTGAGTTGAGTGAATATAAGGTTATGTGATTCTAGAACAAAAACTAATTAGGTATCGAGAATGACATAGTCACATAGAAATTCATTGCATTTTGGTGAAGTATTCTAATATATTATGGTAATCTTGTGTATAAGATAGAGATGGGGCTGAATGACAGTATGGCTTTGGAACTAGTTCAGTGACTGGATCCAAAGAGTAGCCATTAATAGGTTGATGTCAACTTGGAGGGAAAACCTTAGTGGAGAGTCTCAGGGATCTGCCTTCAATACTTTGCATTTATTAAAAAAAAACTGAAAAAACAAAACAAAACAAAACAAAAAACTGGATAAAAACACAGATGGTAGATACAACAAATTTCTAGGTGATACTAAGATGAGAAATAGTTAATATGTTAGAGGATGCAGTTAGAATCCAAAAAGATTTCAACAGCCTATAAAGTTGAGCTTAGTAAGATGAAATAAATAAATGTAAAGTCCTATGCTTGAATTCAACAAATAAATAACATAAATATGGAATGGGAAATGTGAAAATCACCTGGGATTTTTGATGGATTGCATGCTTAATATAAATCAACAATGATAACCATTGAAATGATAACCAAAAGGACCCCAACTAAATCTAGAGTATTGTGTTCATTTCAGGACATCATGTTTCCAGAAAGAGACTGATATCCAAAAAGAATTCAGAGAAGTGTGGACAGTTTTGAGAAAGAACCAAAGACCATAGCATAGAAAATTGAATTGTGAAACTAAAAATATTTATTCTAGAAAAGAAAACAATTCTTCTTGGCCCAAGGGGGAAAAAAAAGAACAGATGATCTCAATTTAAGGAAGAAAATTTTAATGAGATTTTCCCATGATCAAACTGGCTTCCAAGATAGGGGGTGAATTTCCCATCAGTGGAGGGGGATAACTAGCATTGAACAATATTTCTGAAGAAGTTCGGGAATGCATAATTTCAGACATAAAACTAGTATTGACTTTGCCCAGTGGAACTATAGTAACCATTTTCCTGCATCTCTGGAGTCTTTGATTTATTACTTTGGACCTGTATGTTTTTCACCTCCAATCACAGGATCTTAGAACTGGAAGGGAAGTCAGATGGCCTCTGCCCCAACTCCTACTTAAGCAAGAATTTTTTTTAATAAGGTTATTCCACTTTGGGACAACAAGTATGAATTAGTCACAGAATCATGCCATCACAAAACTAGAAAGGATATCAGAGGACACGGAATCCAGCATGTATCCCAAACAGCAATCCTCTCCACAACATCCTTGATAGGTGGTCATATATCTTCCTCTCCAAAATCTTTAGTGCTAAAGAACTCACTATTTCCTGAGGGATCCTGTTCCACTTGGGGATAGCTGTAAGTCAACTCTTCATTATTTGCATTAATTAGAGATAACAATGCCTCTAATCATCAAAAGAAAATAATCATTGCAATATTGAAGATAACTCAAAGAGACATGAGGCACATACATATATTTTCATTCTACCAGTCAAATAGTTACACACCTACCCATCCATTTGATGTTTCCATTATGTCTATATGAGATTAATTAAATGCTTTATTGACATACAATTAAACAATATCATGGGCATTTCTAAGTGAAGTTATTCTGGGATGACCTGGTCTTAAGTGAATTTACCTTTGGTCTTAGTGATCCATCTTCCCCTTTCAGAATGTTCATAAGTATTCATTCCAGATTTTCCCCAAGAATCAAAATCAAGCTGTCAGGCTTATTGTTTGAAAAACTCATATTTTTTCTTTTTTCTTTCTAAAGTAGGACATTGACTCCTCTTTAGTCAGCACATTATCTTTAATTTACATCTGTGACATTCTCCTGATCAACTTAATTCTATATCTTAGAATCACCAGCTCCTATAATTCTGAAATCAAGAATCTTATTGCCTATCAGAGAAAGGCTGATTTTGTAAGAACTGTCTTTGCCTTTCCTCTAGGCTAATGTATTGATGGGAGAATAAAGAGTCTGGAGGGGGATGAGATGCAACCAGCCTGAGATTTAACATTAATAGTTCACTCACTTTTCTCTCACTTGAAATCTTTCCCCCCCCCTTTTCAGGAAAAATAGAATGTTAGAACTAGAAAAGACCCCGGAGATCCTTTCACTTTAGAGGTCCTGATAGTTTAGAGTTTAAAAAGTGCTTTTGTGTGTGTGAATATTGTCACAGATAAGAAAAATGAGGCTCAATGAAGGGAAGTGACAGCTAAGATCACATAACTAATGAATAGTGGAGCACCACTCTGATCCTCTGATTTCCAAATCTGATGCTCTGCTATAGCAGTAGCCAATGGAGCACAGTCTGTTTTGTTGTTATTTAATTATGTCTGATTCTTTGTAAATTCATTTGGGGCTTTCTTGGTAAAGATACTGGAATGGTTTGTCCTTGCTTTTTCCAGCTTATATTATGGATAAGGAAACTGAGGCAAATAGAGTTAAGTGACTTGCCCAGAATCACACAGCTACTAAGTGTCTGAGCCCAGATTTCTGAGTCAAGAGGATGAGTCTTTCTGACTCCAGGCCCAGCGCTTTATCTATTTTACCATGTAGTTGATTAAGGGAATACATAACTTGCCTCCCTTATTTTGACATTCTACAACTTCTGTTTCTCATAAAGTCTTTTCTTGTACCCAACTTTACTTAATCCTTTGCATTGTAGCACAATCCTACCTTAATACTCTAAGTCTTTGGGTTTGAGGAAATGAAGGGAGAAAGGACACATAGGGTCATTTTCCTATCCCATGAGTTCCATCTCTGCCACTTATTAGTTCTTTTTGTAGCTCTCTGAGCTTCAATTGTCTCTAAAATAAAGGTGTGAATGCACCTTCTTTAATGTACCTTCTAGTTCTGACTTCTTATAATTCCATGGCTGTGTGACTTTGGGCAAGTGTTTTCCCTTCTCAGGGCACCAGTTTCCCTATCTGTAAAATGTTGAAATTCAATTATATCTTTGAGGCCCCTTCCACCCTTTTATTCTCTTTGTGTGTGTGTGTGTGTGTGTGTGTGTGTGTGTGTGTGTGTATGTGTGTATGTGTGAGACTCCCATTCCTTGTCTGTTAGCTGTCCAATCCAGGATCCCTTCAAGATCGAATGAAGAATGACACAGGCACTTCCAAGGGAAAACTAGAGGGTCCAGAAATTATTGCAAGCTTTATAGAAAATTGACCACTCAAGAGACTGAACAAGTAAAGGGGGGTTGAGTCCCAAGGGGTGGGGATAGGGCAGCTCCCTGTTCCATAGAGTGGACATAGTCTGTTGTCATAGCCTGACCTATGGAAGGAGGAATTCCCAGGGAGAGGGGATTCCAGGATTAGGCAGTACCCCTCCCCACAATGGGTGTGCTTTGAGATCATGCAAGTGGCCGACAGACAGACCCCAGATTTTTAAATAGGTTCACTGGGGCCAGTGAGGAGGGAGGGAACAGGGGAGTTTGTGCCTGAGAAAAGTGGGGAAACTTGTCAGATTGAACAAGGTCCCCTAGAGGAGGAAGAGGTTTGAAGACAATCCTTGGAGGGGTGAGAAAGAGGAAGGGACTGATCCAAGTTTGTTTAGTAGGTAGGAGTGGGGGAAAGGGGAGTTCAAGGAGGAGGCATATTGGAAGAGGAAGAGGTAGAAAAAGGAGAAAGAGGAGAGGAAATCAGAGAGAAGAGGAAAGAAGGCTCAAGAAAAGTTTGGCTTAGATAACCTTTAAGGACCTTTCTAGCTCTAATATTCTATTTTCCAAGAAAGAGGAAAGAGATTTCAAGTGAGGGAGAAGTGAAAAGAAAATAGGAAGAGAAGAGGAAAGGAGGAAAGGGAGAAAATCTGGAAGGAGTCATATTGAGAGTACAGAAAGAGGAGGAATAAGTGGGAGAGGGAAAGGAATAAACATTTGTATAGCGCCTACTATGTGCCAGACACTGTACTAAGGACTCTACAAATATCTCATTTGATGAGAAGAGAGAAAAGGAAAGAGAACTGGGTGGGTAAGTGAGAGGGGAATAGGTGGGATGGAGCGGAGGCACCAGTTTTAGCAGCAATGGCCCTGAGAGCAGTCCAGTTGTCTGTTCAGGGAGTGCATTCAAACTCTATTTCTGCAAAGCCTTAAGATAAGAGTTTTCCTCATCTTTTCCTCCTTCCCAGTAAGAATTAGAATGACTTTTCCCTAGCCCAAAACCAAAGGAGGAAAGAGGTGGGGATAGGGTGGAAGATGAGGGTATTTGAATAAAGAAGGGGAGAAAACAGGGAAAAGAGGAAAGAGGAGGAGCAGGAGTGAAAAAAGGAAAAGGGAAGGCAAAGAGAAAGAAAGGAGAAGGGCTGAGAAGCAGAGGAAGAATACAAAGACCACGATGAAGGAGGAGAGAAAGCATAGAAGAGGAGGAAGAGCTTGATGTACTAGAAGCTGAGTCCTCATTTCCCCAGGCCTGAGGGGGGGATAATGTAGAGGGGGCTAATAAGGGGGAATATTAAGTACCTAAAACTTGAGAAAGGGCCCAAGCTTTTGGGGAGAGGAACTAAGAGTCTAGAAATAGGCGGGGACTAAATAACAGGTTTACCAGGTTGAGCAAAGGGCCTAAATTTTAACCTGAGGGTTAAGAGCCAAGGATCTGTTGGGGGGGGGGGGAGAGACGGGGCAGGTAAGGAGGAAGGAAAGGGGGAGAAGGCAAAAGGGGACGAGGAAGGTTGGAGACTAAATGCTCAAGATGGGAAAGGACGAAGAGCCAAAGGTTGGGTGCGGAGAGGGACTAAGTTCCCCTCTTCTCCCTAGCAGTCCAGTTTGCCTGACCGAGAGCGTCGTACTCAGAGGGTGCCGGACGAACTGGAGGTGCCAGACCTCCGGGGGTCTGAGTCCTGTTCATAGCGGTAGTGGTAGCCTTCCATCTGGTCCCGGCACGCCTCGCGCAGGTTGCGCGTCCAGCGCTTGATGCCCCGCCGGTTCAGATAAAGGACCATAAGGAAGACTACACCGATAAGAGCCAGAACGATGCCGAAGAAGACGTAGGACGCTTCCAATTCCTCCCCAGTACCCGTCTCCCCTTTCTCATCCCTTCCCTCTGTTCCCTCCTCCTCGTTCCCTTCCATCTCCGCCTCCTCTTTTCCCTTTCCTTTCCCTTCCTCATTCACCTCCTCTTTCCCTTGGGAACTTTGGGCGCAGGTTAGCTTTGACTCGTTCAAGGCCAGTAAAGAGACTCCTTGGAGCGCCTGGGGCGCTGCGCAGCGCAGACTGCCCGCATCCGGCACCTGCTTGGGGGTCTTGTAGAGCAGGGTTAGCAACGCACGGGCCCCACAGTCACAGAGCAGCGGGTTTTTTGCTAGGCACACGCGCAGCCTTCTAGGTCCCGGAGCTGTTGGGGTCGTCGGGGTCCCCTGGGTCTCCCCGCCCAACGCACGTAGTTCAGCCGGCGCCAGTCCAGTCAGCGCGTTGCTTTGCACGTCCAGCAGCTCTAGTTGAGCCAGCTCCAGGGCAGAAGGTGGCAGGTGGGTCAGCTCATTGGCTTGCAGCTCGAGGCGGCGCAGGGTGGCCAGACCATGGAGGGCGGCGTCCAGCTGATCACCCAACCCTTGCACAGCAGCATTGAGCCTGAGGACACTCAGGGCCGGCAGCGGATGGAAGGCAGAAGCACCTAGGGTGCCCAATGGGTTATAACTGAGGTCCAGGGAGGCCAGGTGGGGCAGACCCCAGAAGGCTCCGTCCTCCACCACTTGGATGTTGTCTTGATTGAGGAGTAAGGAGGTGAGGTTGGCCAGGCGTACTGCCCAGCCCCCGCTGCTGTTGTTGCTGCTATTGCCCTCTGCTGTGGGCAGCTTCTCTCCAGCAAAGGCAGCGGAGTGCAGGATAGTCAGGTTGGATCCCACGATGCTGAGGTTGTGCACGTTGGTGGGTAGGTCCTGGGGCAGTTCTTGTAGGACAATGTGGCTGCAGCGTATTGTCTCCCGGCTTCCAAAACAGTAGCATTGGAAGGGGCATGGAGCCCCTGGCGTGCTCAGAAGGAGGAGAAGCAGCAGGAACAGGAGCAGTGGCGGAGGTGCGAGAAGCAGAGGCGGGAGTCCATGCGTAGGCTCTGGTGGTGGAGGAAGACCCAGGACTCCTGGCAGCCCCGAGCCCCGGGTGGTGGCCAGAGCCCTGGGCAGCGGAGGGTGCAGGACCATAGCTTCCGCCTCCACATCCAGGCCCCCCCAGGAAGGAAGCTTGAATGAGGTGGGGTGGGGGAAAGTATAAAGGTTGCAGTTCTTCTCAGAAAGTGAGTTGGATCAAGAAGGGAGGAGCCCGGCAGGGCTGGGCTGGCTTGGTTCTCTGCAGCTGGAAGCCCCAATTGCCCCTTTGGGGAATTGGGTGGGGAGGGTTGGTTAGGCTGTGGACTGGAGATCGGTATCCCAGAAAGCTGTGAAGCATGCCTGAGCTTCCTCTCTACCCCTTAACGTGACAGGACAGCCCCAGTGGGGGGAGGACTTTACTACTGGACCACTCTGCCCTCCCTTTCCTCCCTCCTGGGAATCCAGGACACGCCTTCTTCCTGAGGTCCCGGTAGGGAGGGGAAATAGAAAAGGTGGCCCAGACTCAGGAATCTCTAGAGTTCCCCATTTTCCCCTCTCTCGTCCCCCCTTCTTTTTCCTTCACTTATTTTCCCCCTTCCCCCATGTACCAGCACATCTGTGGAATTGGTCTCCTCCACCCTTCAACCAATTTTTTTCTGTTCCTTTAAATCTTTCTGCTCTCTTCCAACTACGGGGATAATCGGCAGTCTGGGAGCCCTCAAGGTAGAAAATTTTTCCAGGGGTTAGGGATTTGAGAGACTCTTCTCTCCTCTTCTCTTACTCCAACTAAGAATTGACCTCCCCACACTAGGGCAGTTCCAACAGGGAAGAGGGAGGGCAAATTTGAAAAGTTACCTTGGTGATATCAGCCATGATCCTTTTTTCGATGTTCTATTTGGGATAGGGATAAGTGAGGGCTCTGACATTTCTTTTACCCCCATGCCTTTGTGTTTGCCTTGGCTGTACTCCCTAACTTAGAAATAACCTTGGACAAGTCCTTTTTCAATCCATCTAAAAGGTGGAAAGTTTGAACTAGAAGACTCTTTGGAACCTCTTCTAGCTTTGGTAGTCTGAGTCTGTCTTTCAGGTATCTCCCTGCCCAGTTCAGATCCCACTTCTGGGAAGCATTTCTTCACCACCTCATCAGCCCACACTGATCTCTCACAGAATTACTGTCCCTTCTTACATTTTTTATTGTCAATATTTTTTCCCCCTTACCCAGCCGGACTAGGGGTTTAGGTGGTAATGTTCTCCAGTTAGTTCTTCTGTTTTGCCTTCTTCTTGTCCTTTCCTTGGCACAGTCCTTGGCATACCAGAAAAGCTCAAAGAAAGATTGGGTGGCTACTCAGTGACTCAGCTTTAACTGTTTTAAAACTTCCTTAATCAGTTTCTTGATCTGGGCTTATTAGATTGGTAACCCCACTGAGCCTGGGAGTTTTCCCACAATGATGCTGAATTGCCTTTAGAAAAATAACATACAAATACTAGTAATTAATAAGTTTCTATTTTGTAGAGGAAAAAGTCCTAGTCTCTAAGTCTAGGGATGAAGGGGAGGGTGGGAGGTAGTTCTAGTCCCATCTCTGCAACTAACTTGCCAATTCAATTCCGATTTCTTTTTAATCTTTTTAATCTAAAAAATGGGTGTCATAATGCTTACCCTGCTTCCCTCTCAGGAATGTTGAGTATCCAATAAAATAAGTAGGCTCATAGAATGTCAGATCCAGGAAGATCCTTATTACATAAAGCATGGAAGGGACCATCTGGTTCAACCTCTCATTTTACAGATGTGGAAAATTAGAGAATGAATTTTAAGGAACTCTTTTGTTTCTAGGCCAGAGGAGACAGATATCTAAGCATATCAAAGTTGGAGTGATCAGCACAGGTTTGGCTGAGTGCCAAAAGATTTCCATGGGGAATTCATACAACTTGAATCCTAGAACTCCAGGATTAGAAGACACCTTAGAAATCACTGGGGCTATTGCTTTTATAAAGGAAAGAAATGAGGCCCATAGAAGTGAAATGATTTGTCCAAAGTGACCCAATGAGTCTGTCAGAATTGAGATTAGAATCTAAGTCTGCTAACTCCCAGCCAGGGCTCTCTCTGTTCATTTACTCTGTGTCTTTTATATACTATGTGCAAGTTTTATATAAACTGTCAAATTCCATGGAAAGGGATGCTGTGCTGGTTGGTTTAATTTTTTCCCCCAGTCATAGAAACTCAAGAAACCACCTACACATTGTAGAGGGTCTGCGGTCTATATGAATACAGAGAGGAGAAGAGCACAGTGAAGAAATCAACGGACCTTGGGAGAATGGGGTAGTCCTCCTTCTGCACAGACAGTTCCAGGTAGAGACTTTGGGTTTCCCAGCTTCCTGACACCTGGGTATGGGTAAAGAGAGATGGGGGAGCAGGAAAAAGAAAAGAATATTTCTCACATAATTATGTAATGGGGAGGAGCAGTGGACTGAGGAGCAGATTGAAGCAGCAGTGGACAGAGGTGGGTTGGGGGAAAGTTTCTTTCTTTTGCAGAGCTCAGAAGGGCTGCTCACCACCCTACTCTCCTTAACAATTGATTTAAGGAAAGAGAAAACAGGCCCCAAGGAGCCTAGGACTTCAGTCTCTCCCTGGCTCAGCTATGAATTATTCAGGCTTTGGCAGACATCTGATACCAATCCAACATTGGAAACTGGGGCTGGGATGGCAGAGGCTCCCACCACCTTCTCTTTCTTCTCTCCCTTCCTCTATCCCCACCCCTAGCAGCACAGGAGTAGAGCATACAGCACTTGGGGGCATTCAATTCCGGCCCTCCTAGGGATGGAGATGCTTAGTGGCCTTGATTCTTTGCTTGTGGTTATATTTAATGGATCAATAACACTTAAGAAGGAGAGACTGACCCTGTGGTTGCCCAGGGTCACCCTCCCCCATCCCCAAATGGCCTGCATTAAGCCCTGGTGATGTTGCTTTAGAACCAGGCTAGATGCCTAGGCTTTGTTCTGCTCTGGAGAAGAGAGGACTTTTCTGGTCCACCTCCTAGAGTTACTGGGGCGGGGGGGGGACTGGTCATTTAACCTTAGGAGGGGAACATATCATTTACTCCAAGAGGGTGAATCTTATGGAAGATGCTGAATTAGAACTCCTTGTTCTAATTTGAGGGGACAGCTATTTCTCCTTCCTCCCTCTGTGCAAGCCCCCAACAGTGATTGTCCCACAGGGTCAGCTACTTCCTTTGTGCTAGATCCTTCTTTCTCATGGGCTAACTATTCTCCCAGGTCTGCTCCCTCCATGACAACTACTTTCTCTAGTACTAATGCTCTCTCACACACACCCAATTCTCTCCCAACTCATTGGCCATGGGAATGGCAACTACTCCAGGTACTAGCTCAAGACAGCTCTGAAATTGATTTGAGAAAATAATGCTATGTTTAGTAATATCTGGGAACGTGCAAACAAAAGGCTAACAAAGGAAAAAAAAACCTAACCCGACCCAGAGTTCTGGGCATACCATTTTTTCTAGGTGACTTTGGATAATTCAGTGTTTTTGAGCCTGTGTACCCTTAGATAAAATGGGGATAAACGTATCTATCTCATTACAAAACTGCCTGAGGATGTTTGTTTATTTTTTTAAGGTTTTGAAAGAAACCCAATCTATGTAGATAGCAGAGCTGGGATTTGATTCTGTTTCTTTGGACTTTAGTGTTCAATCTCCTATCATTATTTCAGACTTAAGGAGGTGGTAGTGGTGACTTTTGGGTGGCTGAGGGAGATGGAGGAAAAATGCAGTAAAGGAAATGGTGAGATTGAAAAAAAATGAATAAGGACCGCATTCAAGAGACTTCTGTTCTCTGAACTCTAGCTAGAAGCTTCAAATATTCATATGCTCTAATGGCTATTTTTGAAAAGAATGATTGGTTGTCATTTTCCATATTTCTCCTTGCTATAGGAAAATTTATCTAGAGGGAGAAAAAAGATCAGTTCAGACTTCCAGGGACAGCTTTTTAAAGAGATGGGCTATACAAATTATCTTTCTAAAATTATTTACAAACTCTAAGAAAGGAATTAAAATGGTGAGTGAAATGTTTACTATATGCTCACCTACTACTAAACACTAAAGTGTTGTATAAACTTAGAGTGCTATATGTCATTTTCAGTCATGTCCAACTCTTCTTAATCATATTTGATGTTTTCTTGGAATAAATACTAGAGTGGTTTGCCATTTCCTTCTCCAGCTTATTTTACAGATGAGGAAACTGAGGCAAACAGGATGAAGTGACTTGCTCAGGGTCACTAAGCTATTAAATGTCTGAGCTTGAATGAGTATTATATACATGATAGATACTATATGTTATAGGCAATACATTAATTATAGATAAACCAAGCATTCTTATGTGGGGTGGGTGGACTGCTGTGTGTATACTTTATAGTTCTTGGAGGAGACTTGTTTAGTTTTGTTGGTTATTCCATTTTATCCTTCTTGTCATTTCTGTCATTTCTGAGTTGCCTCCCCCATGGGAGTGTGGACTCCTTGGGAGTCAGAATTTTTTTTGGCTTTCTTTGTGCCTCTAGAACTTAGCACAGTGCCTGGCATAGAATATGCCCTTAATATATGTTTATGGAATGATTGTAGAGCCCAGTACTAGATCTAGAAGTTTAGAAAAGATATAATCCTAACTTTATGGTTCTCATAGTCCAAGAGGGTAAAATACATATACAGACTGTCATAAAAGGGCCTATTTTTCTAATGTTTCCAGATCTCTCTCTCTCTCCTTCTCTCTCTCTCTCTCTGTCTCTCTGTCTCTGTCTCTGTCTCTGTCTCTCTCTCTCTCTCTCTCTCTCTCTCTTTTTAACTGAGGCAATTGGGGTTAAGTGACTTGCCCAGGGTCACACAGCTAGGAAGTAGTAAGTGTCTGAGGTCAAATTTGAACTCAGGTCCTCCTGACTTCAAGGCTGGTGCTCTATCCACTGTGCCACCTAGCTGCCCCCAGATCTCTTTAATAAGTGTTGGCAAACAAAGGTCCATATGAGTGATTTAATGGGGTAGGGTTTGGGGGAGGGGGGGAAGAAGGTCTTTATTGACTTGGTGGAGCAGATAATGTTTCTTTAAAGGACTTGAAATGGGTATTAAGGAATGAGATGAATTTAAAAGGCAATAACAAGGAGGATGCTCCAGATAAAGTCATAGAAATTGGCAAGTGCAGCCTGGGAAAATAGAAGTGTACATTTTATTGTAGGATAGGGTACATGGAGGGGAGTGATATAAGAAGAGATGAGAGTGCTATCAGATTGTGCTGAATGAATGCCATGCAGAGAAGTTTGACCTTTACTTACTAGGGAATTGAAATCCATTGAATAGTAACAGAATCCTAGATCTAGAACTAGAAAAGACTTTAGAGGCCATTGAATCCTACCTCTCCATGCTCCCTTCTCCCCCTTGCCAATTTTATAGATGAAGAAACTGAGTCCCAAAGAAGTGATTTGCCTGTGGTTATATAAGCTATTAAGCCTCACCAGTAGGATTTGAATTCTGATCTTCTGATTTCAGAGGCACTTTTCCATTGTGTTGTGATGCCCTTTTTATTTTTTTAAGCAGAAGAGCCATGCCATTCACTCCATCTATTACAATATTTTATGCATATTTATGACACTTAAAGGACAGTTATTTTTGAAGTGATCATAAAAGTTTGTAAAAAAAATACATTTAAAACTGGAAGATACCTTAACTACCATTTAATACTGCTCCTTTATTTTAGAGAAAAGAAAACTGAGACCCACAGAGGGGATATGGCTTTCCTAGTGTCAGAGTCAGGATTTAAACCCAGTTCTCTTGATTTCCAATCAGAAATTCTTTTCATGGAATCTTGGTTTATGAATGATGGAGCTTTGTGTCTGTAGCATACTGTAAGAGCATTTGGATTAAGGTCAAGTCCTGTGTTAGGAATGAACTCCTTGAGTATAGCATTGTTCCTATGGGAAATTAGGATTTATTTTTTTCCATGAACAAAAAAGGGAACTGTCCATGGTCTTAGATTGTTCTCTGAGTCATGGTTATTAGACTACTCTTCTGAACTACAGAGTCCAGGATTCGAGGCTGAGCTCTGTCAACTTTCTAGCTGTGAGACCATGGGCAAGTCATCTTCTATGAGATGAGCCATTCTTCATTGAAAAAATTGGAATAATGATACTAGTATTATGGATGTCATGGGTTCATTGTGAAGAAATTGACAAGTAGACCTCAAAACCTTAGAGAAATATAAGCTGAGAATGTTTTTAAAGGCTCGATCAATGACTGCTAAATAAAGTTATCAATCACTAGAGGATGGTACCTTCTCTTAGTGATGTTCCATAAATGAACTCTATAATTTTGACATTTTTTCCTTTACCTCTCTGGTTCTCAGTTTTCCCATCTATAAGCAAATGAGCTACCTGACATAATTGTCAAGAAAGTATTTTGCAATCAATCAAACCATGTTTAAGCATCTGTTATGTGCCAAGCACATATGTTCTGGGTACTGAGGATACAGATGAAAAAGATAGCCTTTGCCTTTAAGGAGCTTATGTTCTATCCAAAGAGAAATAAGCACGTATAAGTCTATGTGAATCTCAATGTACTATAGTCATTTGACTTATTATTATTATTCTTGACTCCTCAGATAAGGAGGAGGGCTCCTCTATAAGCTTCTTAAGACCCACATTTTTTCTCAATGACACTACCAAATGACTAAAAGAGAGCAGAATGAAGTTGGAAGTGGTCGGTGATTTACCATGATGAAAATTTTGCCTGAAATCTGACTAAGGGGTGAAGTTTCCACAGTTGCTTTTTCTGGGTCTTCATGCTACTTACCACTTGAGATATGGTATAGCAGTGGTTCTCAAGCTTTTTGTTTTCAGGACTCCTTTACTTCCTGCTCTCATGGTTCTCATCTTCTAGTGGATTCTCAAGGTCAAAATTATTTTTCATAACATTAAGACATTATTTGTTGATTAAAGTGCTCCTATCTTTTTCAAATACATATCTTCAGGAGGCCAGATTTTCTTTTTGTTGTTGTTAATGTTGTGCAGTCATTTTAATCATGTCTGACTCTGTGACCTCATTTTTTTTTTGGTGAAGCTACTGGGTGGTTTGCCATATCCTTCTCCAGTTCATATTACAGATGAGGAAACTGAGGTAAATGGGGTTAAGTGACCTGCCCAGGATCACAAAACTATAAAATACCAGGCTAGATTTCAATTCTAGTGTTCCTGACTCTAGGCCCAATGCTCTAGCCACTATGCTACCTAGCTGCCCCTTCTTCATATACTTCAACCAAAGCAACATATCCCAAGATATGCTTCCCAATAGACATGGTTACACCAAATGGGATATGTTTTGTAGAGCTGTCATCAGTACCTGAGGGAAGATTTAGTCTCTTTATTTAAGCAGAACAGATCACTTCAGGCTTATCCCACTGAATTTCTCTTAGAGACCTTTGTCTGCCAAGACTAAAGATCAGTAAGTATTATAGAAATGGGAGTATTATCTGTGCATAAATTGTATTCCCCCTATGATTGTTTCATTCTTTGGAGCTATGTGTATGTCCTGGGTTTTTGCTAACATAACTCACTTCTTTGGGCAGACGCAATTTCAAATATGCCCTTGGATACTTACTAGCTATGTGATACTGGGCAAGTCACAACTCTCTTTCCCTCAGTTTTCTTATCAGCAAAATGAGCTGGAGAAGGAAATGGCAAACTGCTCTGATGTCTTTGCCAAGAAAACCTCAAATGGGGTCATGAAGAATTAGACACAACTAAACAACAATAACAATATAACTCACTCCTTGCCCTGACCTTCCCTCTTTTGGGGTTCCCAATTCTGGCTTGCCCTCCCAGTTTTACCTCACAACTTAGTTCTGCTCTTTGGTTCCTAGGTATTTACCCCTCTTCTCCTTCTCTGACTCTCTAATCCCACACTGCTCCATGAAATGAAGGTAATAATCCTTGTACTACTTAACTACTAGGGCTGTTTTAGGTAGGGGACATGCTTTGTAATCATTAAAGCTGTTTGGAAATGAGAAATATTATTGTTAGTAAGGGATAAGTCATTGTGTGATGAATAAGTAAATCTCTAAAAGAGCTGTACCCATCATTGATGAGACTTCATAAAAGAATTCTTGATCTAAAGTTAGAGTTGGAATTCCAATAGATCCTAAAAAACAGCCAGGTTTGAATTCCCATAATATACCTTGGCTGGGTGACATTGGACAAGTGATATTAACATAATGCCAGGTGCCATGGGTTCTAGCCAGAGCTTCTGGGGAATCCCAGTTCTTATGCTTTCTTCCTGTGTGATCATTCTTTGCTGTTATTTCTTTCAGTCATGTCTGACTCTTCATAATTCCATTTGAGGTTTTATTGTCAAAGATCCTGGAGTGGTTTCCCATTTCCTTCTCTAGCTTATTTTACAGATGAGGAAGCTGAGGCAAACAGGATTAGGTGATTTGCCCAAGGTCACACAGTTAGTAAGTGTTCAGATCAACACAGGAAGATGAGTCTTCCGGATTCCAAAGCCAGTGCTTTATTCACTCTGCCGCCTCACTCTCCCCAATCACAGTATCTACTCTCTTGTCTAAGTCTTATTATTTGCATGTTATCTCCCTCCTTAGAATATGAATTACTTGAGATCAGGGGCCAGGTTTTTGTCTTTGTCTGTATCCCCCAGGTTTAGGCCAGTGGATGGCACATGTTAAGCATTTAATAGTCACTTATTGACTGACTTCTTTGGACCTTTGGACTTTGGGACCTTCATAATCTATAAAAAGAGACAGGTGATAGTGGGCTAGATTAATCCAAGGAAACTTTCAAACTTTGGATCATGTGATCCAATAAGTGCTCAATACAAATTTGGTTGAATTGATTCTTTTCTATGCAGCTGCCTCTAGGGAAATGAGGAGGATGGAGCCAGTGCTCTCAAGGTAGAATATCCTTTTGGGGACCTTATCATTTGTGTAATGGAAATAGACTGGAGATGTAAATAGATTCTTAAAGCAGAAGCTGGATGACCACTTATCAGGGAGATGTAGTAGAAAGAATGAATTAGAAGTCAGAGGATCTGACTTCAAGTCCTGTATATGTGCTACTATGTGCTACAGGCAAATCACCTCATTTTGGGGGGCTTTGGTTTCCTTTCCTTTGAAATAAAATTAAATGAAATGCCCATTAAGGTTCCTTCCACCTTCCAATCTATGATCCCATGGTGGTATGAAGGAAATTCTTGATCAGATACAACTTGAACTAAGTGGGTCCTTTACAACTCTAAAATTCTAGGGTTAGTAATGTCTAAATTGCAAAAGCAATTGTTATTTGGTCAGACTATGGTTTATTTCTTCAGTCACACTGATAAACAAGAGCAAAGATAGAGGAGTTATCAGGATCATCATGCAGAGAAGGGTAGTAAAGAGACAGGTGACCATATTATAAAGAGATTGGTGAAAGAAACTGGGAATGTTTAGCCTGTGGGACATGGGTGAGGAAGAGATACAACAATTTTGCTTAAATATCTGAAGGCTTATCATGTGGAAGAAGGGAAATTAGACTGGGCACAACTGGGCATGCTAAGCTGCACCTTATCCTTAAAACTGCAAATACATCTTCAAATCAGTATTAAAGGAGATGACCTTGCCCTAATCACCACCCTCAAGGACTATCAGAGCAGCCATATTAAGGTGATGGAATCATTAAATTTTAGAACCAGGAGAGAGTAACTTTAAGAAGATTCTCTCATCTAATTGTTACCTGAGCAGAAATTTATCAACAACAGCAGTTTTAATAGAGTGATTCTTGGATCTCTTGGGGTTGTGGAGCATATCTGGTAGGAAAGCCAGAGTTAAGGAATCCAAAAAGAAGGACTATCAGGTCAAGAAGTGAGTTATACCAGCATGAGCACAAGGTACACACATACCAGAGGATGGATCAGGATGTTAATCAGCAATCCAGGCAAGAATCAGATATACAGTCCTCAGGACAGCAGGGCCTTGTGAGTGACCAATAACCAGGAAGGACTTTGTTGACCAGAACAAACATCAAGACACCGCAGTTTGTAGCACTCTAGCCTTGAGCTGCTGAAGAGGAAAAAATTATTTTAAAAATAAAATTCAATTAATAAAATAAAAAAATATTTTTTCTCTTTCCACCTTCCCTGGCAAAAAGAGAAAGAAAAAAATCCTTATAAAATATATATGCATATATATATGCTTATATATATAAAAAACAAATTTTCCACACTGACCATATCCAAAAATTCATGTCTCATTGTGCATCCTGAGTCCATCTGCTCTCTGCCAGTATATAGAAAATCTGCTTTATCATTGGGTCTATAGAATTATGGATGGTCATATGATTAAATTACATTTCTATATCATAATTTTCTCAGCCATTAAACACTAGATGAGCATCCCACCAGTTTCTAGTTCTTGGCTATCATAAAAAAGCTACTCTAAATATTTGCATATATGTGAGTTTTTCTTTCTCTTTTTTCAATCTCCTTGGAGGGAAGCATTGCCCTAGGAATGGTAGTGCTTAGTTTAATGACTTTTAGGTCATATCTCCAAATTGCTTTCCAGAATGGCTGGATCAAACAAACTTCCCCAATAGTGCACTACATGCCTGTTGGCCTATAGCCCTTCTACCAGTTGTCATTTTCTTTTTTTGGGGGAGAATGTGGGGAGGACAGGAGGAGGGTCAACTCTGCCATTCTAGTGAGTGCGAGGTAGAACCACAGAGCTTCTTTAATTTGCATTTGAGAGACAATATTTAGACAAGATACCATTCCTCTCCTCACAGCTTGCATTCTAATGGGAGATGAGACACAGACATAGATAACTAAATATGTGTGTGTGTGTGTGTGTGTGTGTGTGTGTGTGTGTGTGAGAGACAGACAGACAGACAGACAGAGACAGACAGAGAGACAGAGAGATCTGAGAGATGAAAGAGCAATGGAAGGTCCTAAGGATAAGGTCATTATGGGATATATAGGTGGCCCTGAGGAAGACCTCAGGAAAAGGCGATATTGGATCAGAGCTTTAAAGAATAGGTAGAAATTCATAATAGCATGAATAAAGACAGACAAGAAAGTGCATCAAATATTCAGGAAGATAGAACATCATCTGGTTTGTACGCTAGTGTATGTAGGGAAAACCATGAGAGAAGATTGGTAAGAAAGGATGACATTGTGGAGAGGCTTGAATACCAAGTTAGACATCTGAACGATAACTGCTAAAAGATTTTTTGAGTGATTAAATTTTGGGTTTAAGAATGATTCTTGGTAAAGCTATAAAGGTTGATTGAAGTAGGGAGAGGGGTGGCAGGAAGCCTTGTCAAGAGTTTCTCACAGTAGTCTAGGAGAGTGATAATTAGGACTTTCATTAGGGTAGTGGTACCAGGAATAAAGGAAAGTGTAGATGGAAAAGATGGTGGAGAAGTGGAACCGACAGGAACTAGCAACTGATTGGATTTAGAGAGAGAAAGAAAAAGAGATAAAGACAAGCAGAGAGAGACAACAGAGAGACAGAGCTGCCTCAGCCAGGGGCCTTTTTATGTGCTCCTTATTTGAGTCCCAGAGTCAGACTGAGAATTGGGGAGGATTTCAGCTACATCTGTTTCAATCTCTACCTTTAATCAATGGCCCCCAGCTACTGCTCAGAGACCTCCAGTGATGGGAAACATACACTCCCCTCAGCAAGTCCATCCTGATTCTGGACAACTCTTATTATTAAAGTTTTCCTTAGATTCAGTCTAAATCTCTCTCTCTGTAATTCCCTAATTCTATCCTCTGGGACCGAGTAAAACCTACATTCTTTTTTCCCGCAAGGCAGTACTTCAAAATATTGAAAACAGCTATCCAGAGGGAGTGAGAAAGTATGAGGAAGGCAATTCTTTCTTCTCTCCCTTGGTATACATCTTCCTCTCCCCTTCCAGTTCTTACTTCCTTCTTTCCTTCTATTTTCTCTGTATGTCTCTCTGTGTCTCATCTGTCTGTCTCTTTTCTTCTCCCTCCCTCTCCTTTCCATTCTTCTCCTCCTCCTTCACCCCCTCCCCTTATCTCCTCTTTTGCCTTCCTTCCCCCACCTCCAACAGTGTATTCAGTCTGATGGGCTTTAAACAGGATCAGCACTGAACAGAGGCTGTAGTTGCCATAGGACAAGGAGCCTGGATGCCCAAGGGCATTTCAGCAGGATTCAGTTTCTATTGTGAGTGTCCCCAGTCTTGATTTGGATGGGGGTGGAGTGAGATGTCAGATCAGCCCAGGATCCAAAGGGAATCCTGAGTTAAATTCATCACTACACCTAGGATTCCCATCTCCCCTTAGTGAGCTGGTGCTGTTTCCTATCCCCCAAAAGCAGACAAGATAGCAAGGCAAGCACTTGGGCTGTTTAATATTTCTTTCCTCCCTCCCCTTCCCTGGCATTAGAATCCGGCTGTAAATCAGCTGCACGAACTCATTCCTGGGCCACCAACAGAGCCTCTCTCCCTGGCGTCATCACTCACCCTCCCTCCCCCCCCTTCCCAATCTTCCTCCCTCTCATCCTTCTCCAGCTTTATAACTCACAGCAACAACAAGAGACTAATTTTCTCCTTTAGCTTAGTCCCCACAACTCTGCCTTTGAGATGACTTGGATTTGGCCCCAGATTGCTATATACTATTCAGACTTTGCTAAAGATTCAGTCATAGTAGAGCTGTAAGAAGTGGGGATAGGGAGTTAGCAGATCAGGGTTCCATCAAATTTTGCCACTGGTTCCTGTTCATCCTTAGTCAAATCACTTTACTTTCTCTCCCTGGGCCTCATTTTTGCAAGCTCCAACATCCTAAAGTTCCCTTCCATCTGTGTTCAAACAGACTGTATTTTAAGGTCATTTCCATCTCTGATATTCTATCCTCTAATGCTTTTTCCAGGTGTGACATTCCAAAGGAAAAAGACCTAAGCCTCCTCCCTCCTGCAAATGACTTTCACATCATTCAGTGATGTAGGAAGCCTTCCAGAAACCTCTTCAGATCAGAGAAGAATGGACCACTTCTTCCCATCCAGGAACTGTCTCCTCCTTCCTTCCCATTCTCTCATCTTCTCTTAATGTAATCTCTCCATCCTGTACTATGTCTGGGCTCCCAGGACATAGAAACAATTGTTGAATTAAAATGGAAGGAAAGAAAGCTCTGTATTTGGCTTATACTTGTTGGTCAATAAATACTGATGGTTATTTTGCAGCAGCTGAGTGGGAACTTAAGTGTGTTTGAAAAACACATCCAAAGACATACACAGGCACAAAGCTGCACAAACGAATCAACACAGATGTGAATATACAGAAGCTGCTTTGCAAAAGGGGGGAGCCTTTAGTTTTATGGATCATTGAATGGGACCCTACATTCTAGAATTAAAATGGAGAAGGGTTGCTATAGATATCAAGGCCAGTACAGTGGACTCTCCCATATAGCACAACTAAATCCAACAGATTGGGCTCGTTTGTGGATTGGATCATTGGAAAAGTCTCTATCGTAAGCATTAGTCTCATCCTCCTGAGACCAGAGATTATCCCAATTACTTGACAGCAGCTTTAACCCAGCCTTATGCTAGGTAGGCACTGCCACATTATATACGTACTTCTGCCCTGACCCCAGAGTTATGATAAATTAAAGGATCATAGGGTTAAGAGTTAAAAAGGGACTTAGAGGTCTATTTCAATACACTCATTTTGAAGATAGGGAAACTGAGGTCTGGAGATGGGGGAAAATTTCCTTAAGGACACACAAAAAGCAGATAGCAAGGCAGGGTAAGAATCCTAATGCCTAAATTCCAATTTCAGTGCAGTTTCCACAATGACCTTGGAAAATATCCTCATAATTGGGTTATTTCTCTATCCTCCTCAACAGTAGTATTACATGCACATAATGGAGTTATCTTTGTTTCTCTAGCATCATTCTGGGAATAGTTCTGTCCTTGCCACCAGGGTTATACAGTGTGTGTGTGTGTGTGTGTGTGTGTGTGTGTGTGTGTGTGTGTAGCATAACAGCCCCTGACAATAATGTTATAAATGTGTTATAATAGGGCTATCTCCTCATACTACCACTATATTGTGGCTTTCTCTATTCTTCTCATGAAAATGGTACTCGGGGTATCTCTGTCCTTTGATACTCAAGTTCTATTTCCTACTACTGGTATTACAGTGGCGTTATCTTTTCCCCTCCTAATAGCTTATGTGGGGATATTTCTCTTTTTCACATTAAGATTATACTGTGGATGTCTGTCTCACACCAAGATAATGGGATAAATTCCAGAAATCAATGACCTCCTCCCAACTCCCCCCAAACTGATATTATGAGGTTCAGTTTTCTCAATCTATCCCATGCAACAAAGTTTAAAGGAGGAAAGGGATGTTGTGTTTATGTCGTATTGTGTCGTTGAGAACTAGAGAAGTATCTTTGAGGACATCTAACCTGGGAGGACACACCTGGGAAAACTCATTAACCTAAAGACTCTGGTGAATCTCCAGGTGAGAACCGTGATGGGAACATTTGGCAACTCCAGTGGCTTATGCCCCATTGCCCTGACAGCTGGACGCTGGGTATTTAGGTCTCTGCAGATTTTTAACTTAAAGACTTTCTGAGCTGCAATAGATTTTAGAGGATGTTGAATCTAAATATGCCTGAAACATGGATTTTTCTCCATGGTGTTTGAAACAAATGCTCTCAATAAATTAAAAGACTTTGGGAAAATAATTTCATTTTCTTGGTCCTTAGCTTCTCTATTTGTGAAATGAGGATGTTAGATCAGATAGCTTTTGAGATCCTTTCCAGCTCTTGATCTATGACTCTATGATGCTATGATCTTCAACAAAGGGGGAAGTGTCATAGGGATATGATTCATTATCTTCAGGGAAGATCATTCTACTTTTTAATTGAAAGAAAGAGAATAGGCAATGTGGAAGTTGAAGCTGCAAGTATAGATTGGTTTTCCATTCAACAAATTTAGTAAACACTTTAAAATCACCTATTATATAAAGAGAGAGAAAAGAGAAAAGACCCTGAGATAAATACATGAGAGCTTCATGCCTAGAGGTTGGGTCATTATAATGGAACCATTTAAGGAACAGTCAGTGTAGTAGTAGGAAAACTCAGAGAAGAGTGTCACAAAAGTCAAGAGAAATGATTCTCTGGGAGGAGAGTATGTGTCCAATCAATAGGCAATAATTAAGTGCCTGCTGTCTGCTTGGCATGGTGTCAAATTCAGCAGAAGGATCAAGGAGGTTGAGGGCTGAGCAAAAGGGAATAGCTATTGGATTTTGCAAGTAAGAGATTCCATTGTTGATTTCTGAGATAACAGTTTCAGTAGAGTGGTGGGATCAGAAGCCAGACTGCAAGCCCATGGTAAGCTATTAAACTCTTTGCAGGAATTTTTTAGGAAAGAGAGAAGAAAGTGACAATGTAAGGGGAGGTGATAGTATCAAGAAGTTTCTTTTTAAAGGTTGGAAGAGCTAAGAATGTTTGTTACAAACCAGTAGATTGGAAAAAGGCAAGCTAAGAAAGGGAGAATGATTGATGAGACATATTCACAAAGGAAATGAGAAGTGATTCAAAACATAAGTTCGAGAGGTATTAGCTTTGCCTAGGAGGTCCTCTCTCTGAGTCTGGAGTAAAAGAGAAGAAAGGTGATGAGGTAGAAAGGTTTTGAAGAATGGAGGGAGAACTAAGGGAGCTCTGGATGGATGACTTGATTTTCTCAGTAAAGTTGGAGTCAGGTTCATTTGTTAGGGATGGGACAGATCAAGTAGAATTGTAGCTTTGAAGAAAGAGGACAGGATTTGGGATAGTTGCTTTGGGGAGTATGATAGGGAGAGATGAATCAGAAAATTGCCTGTAGCAATGAAAGCTCAGTTGAGATTACATGCTATGAATTTGTAGTGGATTTATCCAAAACAATTTTATGACTCCCTCTGGTAGCATTCCACAGTTTCAGAGTGAGAATGAGGAAAGTAGATAGTGGGGGTAACCCAGAGTTTAGGATTAGTAGGATAAGAACAATGAAAGAACAAGGATTAAAGGGGAAAAAGAACAGTGTGTTATTAACTGGTTGACTCTAAGGTAAAAACTGGGGTGAGAGGAAACAGATCAGTTGTAGGACTGATAGAATGGGAGAACAAGAGGAACAGATCCTGGAGGTAGAAATGAAGAGGAAAGGTAAGCTTAAAAGAAGTGAATTTGACTGTAAAGAGGAGGGAGAATGTGAGTTGAGAGAGGAATGGCAGTCAAATGAAGGGTTTTTTAGACTAGAGAGACCAATGTGGAAGACAAAGGGAAATGGAGGCAAGGAAAGAAGGGGAAGTTAGGAGGTTAGAGAGAGAAAGAGACAGAGACAAAGACAGGCAGAGAGATAGAAGAATTGAGGAGGGGAGATGAAGGAACACACTGATGGCCTCCATATGTTCAGTGAAGTAAGTGTTAAGGTCACTGTCATTGGAAAGAGAGTTGGGGCTGAAGTTGGGGGCTTAATGAGGCAATAAAAAGCTTGGAATAGCAACTGTGGGAAGTGTGACAGAATCAATAACGTTTGATTATAATTCCACTTACTACTTATGAGTCCATTGGTGAGTCAATTAATCTCTTTTTCAGCCTTAGTTTTCTTATCTGTAAAATGAGAGAATTGGAGTAGCTGATCTCCCATGTCCTTTCCCAGTTTTAATTCCTATGTCAGCTCCTATGCTTTGAATGAACATTTCTTTTCCTCTCCACCCCATCTGATGGAATTCCTCCCTTTCTTTAAAGTGCAGTTCAGGTGTCACTTATGCTTCTTATCTATTCCATCCCCAGATTTCTCTTATCACTTTTGATGGATCTCCTTTCATTTTTATTTCTTTCTCTTGTGCCATAATTATTTTTGTAGTTATCCTCCCTATCCCTTTCCATTTGATTGTTCTTTGAAAGTAGACTTTGTGTCCCATCAACCGGGCCCAACAGTGGTTTAAAAATGTTTGTTCAATGGAATTGAATCTCCATTCCAGACAAAACTATCATTCATCACCTTTTGGGAATTCCTGTTCTGTATCAAAGGGAGTTCTGCCCTCAGCCCCAGATGCATGTTGACCTCTTAATCCAGATCCAGCCTGAGATCTCTGATCTTGGGCACAGTTTGATGCCTGAATCCATTCCTGGACTGAGCCCTGACCTTGACCCCTGTATAATCCATGAAACCACCTCCAGATTGGGACCAATGCTGGCCTTGACCTTGGACCTAGTCTGATTTCTGAATCTAGCCTGAGACTGAATCCTGAACCCATTCCCATGCTGAACTCAAGCATCCAATTGAATTGCAACCTCAGCAGCTTCCTTATAACTATTCTGGAGAGCAATTGAAACTATGCTCAAAGGGCTAAAAACTGTGTATACCCTTTGATCCAGCAGTATTATTACTGGGTCTGTATCCCAAGGAAGTCATAAAAGAGGGAAAAGGACCCACATGTATAAAAATATTTGTTGCAGCTCTTTATGTGTTAGCAAAGAATTGAAAAATGAGTAGATGCCCATCCATTGGGGAATGGCTGAACAAGTTGTGGTATATGAAAGTAATGGGATATTATATAAAAAATGAAGAACAAGTTGATTTTAGAAAGGCCTGGAAAGATTTACACAAATTGATGCTGAGCAAAACAAGCAGAATTGTACACAATAATAGCAAGAATGTGTGATGAACAATCATCAAAGACTTGGTTCTTCTCAGTGGTTCAGTGATCCGGAGCAATTCCAATAGACTTTGGACAGAAAATGCCATTTGCATCCAGAAAAAGAACTATGGAGACTGAATGTAAATCAACACATATTATGTTAACTTCTTTTTTCTGTTTTTTTTTCTCTCTCATGGTTTTCCTCTTTTGTTCTGATTTTTCTTTCCCAACATGATTCATAAAGCAATGTGTATTAAAAATAAATAAATAAGGAAAAATAAATGGGTGTATATCGATCAGAGGGAATTGGAGAAAAGATTATAGATGGTTCAATGTTGATTCTCCCTTTTTTCTCCCACCAGACACAGCTTTGCATGCCAAACTTCAGCACACACCAGTACATGGCATTCCTATTTGGTTGTTCTGCTGTCTTAGTTCTTCTCTCCCCAACTCCATGAAAACCCATGTGACCTGAACCCTTGGAAAGAGTGGACCAAAATCTATGTCCCTGAGGACAAAAAAGAGATGCTATAAATATTAGCCATATGCAGCAGATTCAGAGTAATGGCTTTAGGCATAACACTACAAGCAATATGATCAGAGTGTCCTTGAACTTGGGTTCTTAGTCCTTGCTCTGTTTTTGATTTTCTGTATAACTCTGCATCTGTAAACATTTATTAAGTGCTTCTTTATGTGCCAGGTACCTGGCATTTCTGCCCTCAAGGAGTTTACATTCTAATGAAGGAGACATTTACCTAATATATATATATATACATATATATATATATATATATATAAGGAAAATGCAGAGGGATAGAAATAATCTTAGAGGTGAAGACTCTAACCACTGGAAACACTATGAATAGCTCCTGTAGAAGGCAAAATTCAAGCTTTTTTATTTTTCAGCCTTGAGGGGGGAGATGAGAAGGGACAGCATCCCAGGTATAGGGAACAGCAAATTCAAAATACGGTGGGAGATGGAATATTGTGCATATGACATAGCAAATAGTCCATCAAGACTTGAAGGAAGAGCTCTTGGAAGGAACTAATGGGTATGAACTGAAAAGTTAAGAAGGGTCAAGTTTTAAGAAATTTTAAATGCCAAAAGAAAGTTAAAATTTGGTTCTGGGGTTAATTGGGAGTCTCTGGAATTTGTTGAGTGAGAGAGTGAGTGTGTGTGTGTATGTGTGTGTGTGTGTGTGTGTGTGTGTGTGTGTGTGTGTGTAAGGGGTGGGAGGATAATATGGTCAAACCAATGCTTTAGAAAAATCACTCTGTCAGCTGACTGGAGAATGAATTGGAATTGAGAAAGAATTAATGAAGGAGAGATCCTTTAGGAAGCTACTGTAATAGTCCAGACAAAAGGTGAATAGGGCCTCAACTAGAATGGGAATGAACATTTATTTAATCATTGTGTATCTCAATTTCCTCTTCTGTAAAATGAGGGACTTTGAAGATGAATACTAAAGTCCTTCTTGGCTCTGTATTCTGAATTAGATGTATATGGAATTAAAAGCTTAAAATACTTTAGAGATAAATTCATTCATTCATAGTCATTCAATACTGTCATTAACACAAGAGTAAACTGAGGCCCAGAAATAGGATGTGATTTCTCCAATATCACATATATAGAAATGACAAAACCTGGACTCAAATTCAGAACTTTTGCCATTATATCCCACCCTTCCTAGTATCTACCTCTCCCTCCATCATTGGTTATAGGGGCTGGGGATGGGAATAAGGCATCTTTGCTTTCTCTGCCCAGGAATAGTCCTTCTGATATTGGAAGGTAGTACCATGTCTCTACTAAAGTCTTTTTGTCCTAGGATAATCATCCCCACTTCTTTCAATTAAAATTCCTGGAGGGAGACACTCCTTCTTTTGGCCTGGGACAGCCAGAAAGAAGATTAGAAAAGTACTAATTTTTGCCCTTTCTTTGTATCCCTAGGGCTTAGCACAAGATCTGGCACATTGTAGGCATTTAATAAATGTTTGTTAACTTGATTAAAAGAAGGAAGACATTTAGACACTTTTGTGCTAGATTCTCTCCTTTTTTACCCCTTCCTCTTCCTTGATCTTAAGGTCTTAGTTCATCCAAGAAGCTCTGTCTACTTATATTACTCCATGGTCAGAACAATAATTAATTAGCATTTATTAAACATCTAATATATGACTGACACTGAGCTAAGTACTAGGGATACAAAGAAAAAGTAATCCCTACCCTCAAGGAACTCTTATTTTAACAGGGAGACAACATGTACATATGTATATACATATATGATATTCACAGAATATATACTTTATAAGGTAATTTTATAAAGGAAGATATCAGGAGTTGTACTTAAGATTCAGGAGATCTAGGTTTGAATTTGAGCTCTGACACTTACTAGCTGAGGGACCCTAGACAAATCACTTAACTGTTAAGAACCACAGAATCTCTAAGTTGGAAGGAAGCTGTCTAAATCAGAGATTCTTAACCTTTTTGTGTGTGTATCATCGATCCCTTGAGGAATCAGGTAAAACCTAGGGGACTCTTCTCAGAATCATATTTTTGAATGCATAAAATAAAATCTACAGGATTACAAAGAAAACCAAAAATTGCAATATAATGATAAAATGTAAAAAATTCTAAGTTCATCATCATCTGGTTAAGAACCCAAGTTCTAGGGGCAGCTAGGTGGCATAGTGAATAGAGTACCAATCTTTAAATCAGGAGGGTCTGAGTCCAAATTCAGCCTTAGGTACTTACTAACTGTGTGACCTTGAGTAAATCACTTAACCCCAATTTCCTCAAAAATAAAAAAAGAATCCTACTTTAGTCCAACTTGTAATTCACAAGAATTATTCCTGACAAGTGGTCATCCAGCTTCTGCTTAAATATGAGGATGAGAATATTACCTCTAAGGTTGTCCATTCTATTCTGGGACACATTTGGTTGTTAGGAAAGGTCTGAACTTTGTTTCCCCTCACCACCCCTGAAGTCAGGAGAACCTGAGTTCAAATCTGGTCTCAGACACTTAACACTTCCTAGCTGTGTGACCCTGGGCAAGTCACTTAACCCCAATCGCCTCAACAAAAATAAAAAAAGAAAGAAAAAGAAAAAGAAAAGAAAACTAGCCTCACTCTAACTTCTGCCCATTTCTCCTGGTATTGTCATCTCCAGTTAGGAGAAATAAATCAGATCTCTCTTTCACATAACAGGCTTTCAAATGCTTGAAGATAGACATCATATTCCTTTGAGTCTTCTTGTTGCTCAACAATCCCAGTTGCTTTGACAGATTTTCAAATGACATATTCTCTAGTCTTTTTCTCATCTTGTTTGTAGCTTAAATGTCTTTGTTCCAATTCTCCAGTTGTGATTTGACTAGAGCAGAGGAGAAATAGGACAGTGGGCTATTAGATTGGATTTTTGTTCAGATATGTGGTAGAATAATTGACCTCCAAGGTTCCTTACAACTCTGAAATTCTGTAACTGCAATAATTGGCTCCCTACTTCTAGTCATCATGGTCCTCAAAGATTGCTCTTTTTTCCCTTCTCAAGTTCTGGCAGCTTTTGAAATGCAAAACACAGTTTAGGTTTTAAACATATCTTACTGTGCTCTATAATTGCTTAATTGCATGATTCTTGTCTCTTTAACCAGAATTCCCCAAGGAAGGGCCAATGTAGCCACAAAGTGGTCAAGCCCAGAGGCTAGGTACATGCTTGGCACTCAGCATAGATAGGTTGATGAACAAATTGATGGCTGGCATTTCCACCAAAGAATCCTCTGGGATGGGGGTCTTTTCTGACCTATAGGAAATGGAGCATGAACAAATTCAATATTTCAGAATTATTGGGGCCTTAAATGGATTCCCTGGATTTATGTCAAATGACACTGGGTCCTAGCATTGGCCAATTTCTGCCTTAGAGGATGAAGTGGGAGACTGAAGACAAAAAAAGAAAGGGAGTGGAAAGTAGGGGGGAAAAAAAGAGAGAGAGAGAGACAAACAGACAGAGACAGAGAGACACAGAGAGACAAGAGACAGAGACAGAGGGAAAGGAAGGAGAGAAAGAGAGAGACAGAAAGAAACAGAGAGATAGAGACAGAAAGAAAGAGAGAGACAGAGACAGACAGACAGATACAGAGAGAAACACACAGAAACACACACACACACACACACACACAGAGTTAGTTTGCTTTATAATTTCCTGAAAATAATTATGCTTCCATTTGAGGTGACCTCTTCTCTGTCTCTTAATTGGTTCTCTTTCAAAAACAATTTGATGAATAGAAAACAGAATGCTGGAGAGGGAAGGACCCTTAGACCATAGAATACCAGAGAAGAAGGGACCTTAGAACAGAGAATGTCAGAGCTAGAAGGGGCCCTAGAGCATATAATGCCACAGCTGGAAGGATATCTTAGAACACAGACTGTCCAGTTATCTTCTGGACATTTCCACCTGGTTGACATTTCATTAATTAGAACATGTCCAAAACTGAACTTATCATCTCCCTCCTTAAATCTGCCTCTCCTTCCAATTTCTCTATTTCTGATGGCCCTTCTGTCTCTGGCACTAAAGTCTGAAAACCCTGAGCGTCTCCACTTCTTCCTTTTCTCTCAGTCCACACGCAATTGATTGCAAAATCAGTAGATTATGGATGACTTTGGATGCCAGAAAAAGGAGTTTGTAATTTCTGTTTTAGGTAATGGGGAACCCTGGAAGATATTTGAGCAGAGGACTGATGAGCTCAGAATTGGGCTTTGGAAAGATTACCCTGGCAGTGTGTGCAAGAGGATTCGAAGGGCAGATACTTTAGGTAAGGAGAAAAAAATAGGGATTCGGTGAGAAAGCAAGGGCTCTGTGAAGGGGGACAAGAAATTAGTGTAGCAGTGTCAGTTTCCTCACTGCTCTGGAGTCTTCTCCTTCCCTGTGCTACTGTCTCTTTTCAAGATTGACATATTTCATCTCCCAGGAAAGGGAGACCGGTTTCTTCAATTGCTACATTGTTAGTTTTCCCCCTTTCTTTCTGATTAAGGAAAAGAAACTGTAACTCAGGCTGTGGTGAACCATAGGATCTTTGATTTTAGCTTTTGCTTTGGTGGAATACATCACAGCTATCCACAGATATAGACACAGAGACCCACAGACATAGTCATAGTCACATGCACACACACACACACACACACACACACACACACACACACAGATACATTCATATGGGGCAGCTAGGTGGTGCAGTGGATAGAACACCAGCCCTGAAGTCAGGAGGACCTGAGTTCAAATTTGACCTCAGACTCTTAACACTTCCTGACTGTGTGACCCTGGGCAAGTCACTTAACCCCCAATTGCCTCAGCAAAATAATAATAATAATTATACACATGCACACACAGAGACAATCCCCAATCACAGACACACACCTTTCACTCCTCCCTTTTCAATTTTTCAAGCCAATTTGAAGATGAATTCCATCAGTCAGGAAGTACAAATCCGTTAGGATAAATTCCTGGAATAGACAAGCCCAAATACAGTAATTGTGGTCATTGTTCTCAGGTATCCGAAGAGCTGTCATGGGCAAGGAACAAACATTCCCGACTGGTTTATTCTACCGTGTCCCAAAGGATAGGACTAGAAACTATGGGGAAAAGTTGCTGAGAGGCAGATCTTTCCTTGATATAAGACAAAAGCTTCTTAACCAAGTTGTCTGCCAAGTTGAATGGGAGATGGCAAGTTTCTCATCCCTGGAGGTCTTCAAGAGGAGCCTGGAAGACCCTTCTGGAGTCTGTTTCAACCTTGAGGTTCTAGGAGGCTTAGATTCAAAATGCCTGCTTTTCATGTAATCGAGAAACAAAGCTGACACAGCCCCTGAGATGAGCAGGAGTGAGGAGCCCGGGCTTTAGGCCAGGGAACAATCAGGGCCACAGCTAGGTTATTATTTATCATTCTGCGACAAAGACACCAATCTTTACTGATTTAACTTTTTGTGTGACTTTAAGCCAGTTATTTACTTCATCTAGGTCTCAGTTCCTTTGGAAAATATGGGGCATGCACTAGGTGGTCTCTAAAGTTCTTTCCTTCCCTAAAATTCCATATTCTAGAATCCATTTCACCTCTTATATTCTAATTTTGGATGATCTGGTGTTTTATGTGTTAAATTTCTTCTGTCCTATAGTTTCTGTTTCATGACTCCGAAACTCAATTCTATTCTCTCTAGTCATACGTGCTTCCCTGACTTTTGGGTGAAAGGAGATGTTACTATAAAGAACTTTTAAAATAGTAAAATTTTTACAAATGTGTGGTTGCTTAGTCATTTTTTTAGTCATGTCCAACTCTGTGAAATATGTTGGGGTTTTTGTGATAAAGATACTGGAATGGTTTGCTATTGCTTTCTCCAGATAAGGAACTGAGGCAAATGGGGTTAAGTTAATTGCCCAGGGTCACATAGCAAGTCTTCCTGACTTCAGGCTCCGTGTTTCATCCTCCTTTTAGGTGTTATTAAATCTTTGAAGAACCATAGAACCTGAAGGCAAAAAGGGACCTTAGGAGTCACCAGTTTACCTTCTCAATTGGTTGGTTGGTATTAGAGCTCAGAGTAGGATTGAGTGAGGATTAAATCTGAGAGCAGGGTAGGAGTTCATTCTGGGGCATATTGCCTGGCACACAGTAGGTGTGCTTAATAAATGCTTGTTGACTAACTGAACTGGGGCTAGTGTCAGGGCTCAGGGGAGGATCAGGTGCTCATTATGATCAGGAAGAGGGGTCAGGATCAAGGCTCAGTCTGGGGCTAACATAGGGTTTCCATCTGAGGCAGGGTCAGGACTCGGTCTGGGTCCAGGAGTTAAGGCTACTTGATTGACCTTGTCTAAAATGGAAACTTATCCTCATTAGGAATGCACTCTAATGACTGAGCTCACCAACTCAGCAATGGCCTCTTACTGGAAGGACATCAGATGAATCAATGACTTGGAATTTCTCCAATATTGACCTCAAGGAAACCAGTATTCCTTTGGGGAAATGAATTATTCGGTCCCTTTTTCTATCCTAAGAGCAAAGTCCTATAGAGAGAAAATATGGTCCTGACCTTAAGAGGTCCCTTGTCTGAGAGAGGATATATGACCTGCTGTGGTCAGATTCACTAATGTGGATACTTACAGCATGCATGAAAAGTAGATAAGTAAATATCCACATGGCTGCTGTTATTTATTTTCTCCATATGACAAGGGAAAACCCAATTTATGAGATCAACAGAGAGGGGAACCTGTCAAACCTCGTAGGCAAGAAAGCGTCTTGGGAAATAAGGTCTTTCATCAATGCTGATGATTATTTTGAGCAGAGGACCATCAGAAAATGGAATATACTCCACTTGAGTTTTGGAGTAAGGGGCAATTTTTGGTAAGGAGATGATGATGATTGTGGTGGTGGTGGTGGTGGCTAGCAGTTATATCGCATTTACTATGTGCCAGACCTTGTGATAAGTACTTTATAAATATCTCATTATATCCTAACAAAAACCTGGGGGCATTGAGTGCTGTTATCATATCCATTTTACAGATGAGGAAACTAAGACAAAGATTAAGTGATTTGCCCATGGCCACACAGCTAATAAGTGTCTGAGACCATGTTTTGAAATTAAATCTTCCTCATTCCAGACCCAGTTCTTTATCCACTGCCTTACCTGGATGCCTCAAGGCTGAGTCAAGAGTGAAGGGGAAGCTCCCCAAGATGAGCCTACTAGTTCCAGGGACAAAGAGAAGGGATTTCCTCTTATGGATCAGACCTTTCCCCTCCATTCTTCTACTTGAGAGGGAGTCCTGTTCCTCCTCCCTATCCACTGTCATTCAGCCTATAAAGAGATAGTTCAAAAGCAAATCTATACTATCTCATCCCAAGAAGATATAAAATTTGCAACTGGGGCAACTCCTATTCAAAGTCTAGTGTTATTCCAATGACTTGGCAAAGTGAAATGTTAGAAAACCCCAGAATCTTAGAGTTTGGAAAGACCCTGTTAGGCCATCTAATCCACTCCACCTCTGGGCTGTCTCTTGGGATGTGCTGGTAAATGTTCAATAAAAGAGTTGGCTAGAGGAGGGGATGTATGCTCACCCTTTTATGTCTAATCTGAATTATTAGCATGTTTTTAAGTGCAGGCAATTAACAAAACAATAAACTAGGTCTAGATTGGTTGTGATTACCAATTTCTGAGGTAAAATGCTCACAATGAAAATTTAACATTGAGATCAGTTAATTAGAAATCCTGACACCAGCTGTGTGACTTTGGTTAAGTCACTTAATCATGTGTGCCTCAGTTTCCTCATCTGTAAAATGAGCTTGAGAAGGAAATAGCAAACCACTCCAGTTATCTTTGCAAAGAAAACCCCAAATGAGGTCAAAAAGAGTTGGACAAGAATGAAATAACTCAACAACAATGGAAAGTTCCCTGTCTCTGGTATGTGAACTTTTCTTTTATCAGGACTCAGACCTCCATATCATTTCTTAGTCATCTCCACAATATTCCCATGATGTTAAAGATGAATCCAGCTCCCCTTTCAGTATCCCTTTAGATGACCTCTTGACTTTTAGAAAGTAAACTCCTTGAGAGCAGGGGTTGCCTTGTTCCTTTTGTATTTCTATCCCCAGCATTTAGCAGTGTGTCTGGAACTGAGCCAGTTCTTAATAAAAGCTGTTTGTCTATCTTCCTCTTTTACTCTCCTTTTTTTCTTTTTCATTTTCTCTTTCTCTCTCCTCTCTCTCCTCCCCCATCTCTCTCTGTCTATCTGTCTCTCTCTGTCTGTCTCTGTTTCTGTTTCTGTCTCTCTTTGTCTCTGTCTGTCTCTCTCCCAGTAGTCCTGTGAGATAAAGAATACAAGTATCATTCTCCCCATTTTATAGCTGAGGCACTTGAGGCTTGCAGAGATGAAGTCAGAATTGCTACAGCGGGTGAGCAGCAGAACTGGAGCTAAAACCTTCCTGACTCCAAATGCAGGACTCTTCCCTGCTTTCCTTTGTTGCCTCTCTCCTGATCCTTCCTCTATATTCACCTTTATGGTTGTTGTTCTTTGTAACCAGTTCTATTTATTTCCAGGTGGAGTTTTTTGCTTCTCAAGGGAACCCATTTCTCTTCCTGTCCAGACCACAAGCATCTTGATACATTGGGCAAGTTCCTTCCTCTCTTGGGGCATCAGTTTCCTCCTGTGTCAATATGGAGGTGATGGATTAGATGGTGAGTTTGATTTCTAACAATTAATGTTCTAAGGCATCTTTCCTTTCTGAGTCTTTGAGCCTTGATGCCCATCTTCAGTCTCTAGACCTTATCTTGGACGTGTTTAGCTCAGGCCGCCCTACCTGGGTTCAGCACATCCTTGGAGCAGCCTGGCATTTACGGCTCATATTCCTTTAAGGCTTTGTGATGGCAAAATGCTTTGCAATGAGGCTCTCACCAGACCTCACAACAGCTCTGAGAGGACACAGACAAAGGGAAGTTATTATGCTCATTTTATAGATGAGGAAACTGAGCAAATGCATGAGTGACATTTTTGGCATATGAATGCCCTTTTTTGGTGTGTGTGTGTATATGTGTGTATACACATACATGGTTATTATATAGGATTATTAGAGACTGAAGAGATGTAAGAAAAAATTAATCTAATCTCATTGTAAAAAAAAAAAGTGGATTGAGTCAGCTATGCAGCATGTGGATAGATCCTCAGACCTAGAGTCAGGAAAACTCAAGTTCAAATCCTTCCTCAGATACTTACTAGCAGTGTGACCCTGGGCAAGCCACTTAACCTCTGTTTGCCTCATTTTTCCCTCTCTATAAAATGGGGATAATAATAGTATCTACTCTACAAGTGATTGTGTAAATCAAATGAGATAGTCTATGTAAATTGCTTTGCAAACTTTAAAATGCATGAAAATGGCAGTTAATAAGTGGCCCAATGGGCTCTAAACCCGAGTCTCCTAACTCTAGATCAATTATATGTGTGTATATAACAATAGTGATGGCCCCCATTTCTGTAGCTCCTTAAACCTTACAACCTGTTTCTCTAACAATCTTGTGAGGAAAAGAATACAATTGCTATGCTCTCCATTTAACAAATGAAGAAACTGAGATTTAGAATGGGGAAATGATACATCTCATGTTCATAGCCCATATTTGAACCCAGGTATCTCTGATTTCAATTTTGCAGTCTTTTCATCATGCTCCACAGCTTTCCTACATAAATAATACAATTATATATGTATATACAAATTATCCCAAAAATTCTTGTGCAATTGTAAGCCTTAATAATTTAAAGCCTCACTAAGACTTTTGAGAAAATTTTAAAAATTAAAATTCAAAATTTTAAATTTAAATTCTTTTTTCTATGTTATGAACTTTACAAACATTGGTAAATATGAATATTTCAATTGAAAAAGAACAGAAAAGAAGATGATATATGAAATTTTGACTTTCTAGTATCTTAGCTTGTTTTAAAGTTTCAAATTTAACATGATAGTGACAAAATTTCCCTGCTTGTCAATGTCCTCTGAATTTTTTTAAGGAAATTCTCATCTGTAAATTTTTAATGCTTCGTTGAAGCTTTCTTCTTTTTCTTTCTTCCTTTTTATTAATCATTATTTCTATTCATGACCTCCATCTCAACAGCTTCATAGAGAAGTCCTTCCTTATAACAGATAGTATGTATGATCCAATATGAATTTATTAAGCATATTCATATCTACTAGTTTGTAAACTACATGGAAACAGATAATATTAGCCAGACTTTTGCTGTCCTCCAGCATTGAGCATTGTGCTATGTACCTTTAAGTAAATGCTTAATAAATGTTTGTTAAATTGTTGTCAATAATAATTATAAGAATTCACATTTACATAGCCCTTTGGACAGCTATCAGGTACTTTTTTTTTTTACAACTCTGTAAGAGAGATAGGGCAAAGATTACCATCCCCATTTTAAAGAGGAGGAAACTGAAGCTTGGTGGGAGAGAAATGATTTGTCTAATGTCACACAGTTAGAGCTTGGACTCCATCTTAGATCTAGATTTTAAATCTAGGGCCATCAGTCTTCATGGTCATATTTGGGGAGGGGTCAGGTAAATGATGGCACATAACTCATGCATTTGCTCAGTTCTCCTACTCCCTCCCAAAATTCCAGTTTCACTTCCAATTACCCAGTACTGTTCTTCTCTCTTCCCTTTCCCAGGACTTCTTTCTCCAGCCCCAGATGGTTAAGCTGTAAATTATACACAAAGGTCTTTAGCCTCCTCTGGAAAGATGCCATGAAGCTCCTCCAGCCAGGGACAGATCAAGGGCAAACCCAGCTGCCTTCGTGTCCATCAGCCCATCTGTCAGGCAGGGGGGAACTCACACCCATCTGGGTCCCAGTTGGGGGGAGAGTCATTATTGATGAGAAAAATTGGGCGGAGGGAAGTTGAGATAAAGATGATGGGACTTCAAGGGATGGGAGATGGATTATTCTCAGAAATAAGCCCTCTGTGTGGCTTGTAAATGCATAGGTCAAACATCCTTTGAGGAGGTGAATGGATGCCTTCCTTATCCCCACAGCCAGAAGTGATCATGCCCTCCTCCAATTTGCTTTGCTTTATTGAGTTATATTAGGGAAAGAACACTGGACTCCAGACATTGGATCACAGAACTAGACCTCGAAGAGACCTTAAAGTCCATATAATCCAGTCCCCTTTGCTTACAGATGAGGAAGCTATGACCGTGATAAGTCAGGTTATTTGCTCAAACCTGTATAGGTAGTTAGCTACACAAGTGAGATTTTAGAGAAATTGAAATTGATTGGGGTATTATTTATAATGTACTTAGCAAACCTTTAAAAGCTATCTGAAAGCTAATTATTATTATTGTTTTCATTAAATAGAGGTGATATCATAGACTTAGAGCTATTAGGGACTTCAGAGACCATCTAGTCTAATATTTTCATTTTACAGATGAGGAAACTGAAACCCAGCAAGGTTAAGTGACTTGCTTAAGAGCACACAGTTAAATAAGCATTAGAGCTAAAATTTGAACCCAGATCCTCTGACTCCACTGTCAAGTGTTCTTTTCACTTTATCACTGTGGTGGGTTCATGTCCCAGCTCTGTCCTTTCCTGGGTGGGAGGCCCTGACCAAGTCATTCAACGTCTATAAGTTTTACTTCCTTCATCTGTATAAGAAAAATGCCTTCACAAGAATATTGAGGAGCAAATTAGATAAAAGTAGCTACTAGCAAATTAAGAAGTTGTAATGTTATGAAATAATAATAATAATAGTGAACATTTATATAGCATTGTAAGGTGGATTGTCACAACAATCCTGGAATAAAGAACCTATGATTTGCCTTCTTTTAAAGATCAGAATACCAAAGTCCAGAGAAGTATTTTATTTGCTCAGGAACTTGCTCAGGATCACACATCTAGTGTCAGAGGCAGGTTTTGCAAGAAAATATTCTTTCCATTGCTCTACCTAACTGTTACTACTGATGCATGCACATAAATGAACAGACTTCATGTCTTTGAATATATACCTATGTTTATACTCTAATAATCATCAACCTGAATATTCCCTTCAGCAATGCAGATCTCAATTAATGAATACCTTTTCATTCATGTCCACTCATGGGTTTTAAACAGCAAGTTCCACACAATAGGGACTGGACATCTTCCCGTTTTCTGGACATTTTGAGGATGTTAGTGAACATCAGATGAGTGGATCCTTCAATTAATAAGCATTTTTCTCTTCCTATCTCTCCTCATTGGGGTTGATAGTGAAGAAAACAAAGATTACACAAGAAATTTACATAGTCAAGGAAAACAAATTCTCACCTTGGGCATAGCCAAAAACATAGGTCTCATTCTGCATTTTTACTTCATTATTACTTCAGAAAGTCAATTTTTTTTTCTCTCAAGGGATCCAGTGCCTGGCTTACAGTAATTCTTTCCATCTAAATTTCTGCTATAATAGTTTTTGTTGTTCAATTATTTTCAGTCAGATTGGACTGAACACAACCCCATTTAGGATTTTTTTTTTTGCAAAGATACTAGAATGATTTGTTATTTCCTTCTCTAGTTCGTTTTCCAGATGAGGAAACTGAGGCAAGGATAGTTAAGTGGTTAAGCCCAGGATCACACAGCTACTAAGTGTTGGAAACCAGATTTGAACTCAGGAAGATGAGTCCTTCTGACTCCACGTCTGGTGCTCTATTCACTACCTCATCATAATATTTAGAGATTTCAATTTACATATGGATGTCCCTGCCCTCAAATACCCTGACTTTCCAGATTATCATTCTCTTCATCTCCCATGATCTTAGTCCCACGTAAGGATAGTTACACTTCTGACCCCATCACTACTCATAAATGTTCCACCTCTGCAATCCATAACTTGGAAATTCCTCTCTGTGGCTTCCTCTCCTCCCATCTCTTCCTGTATCTCACCATCCAAAGTCTAATTTTCTACTTCACTGCCACCTCTTCACATTTTACCTCTCTTTATTCTCCCAGCTTATTACTTGTGCCCTGACTTCACTTTGCTCCCTTCAAAATTTCAACCTATTCATTAATCAGTTTAACCTCACACTGCTCTGTACCCTTGGATTCCTTGTCTCATTGTCTTACTGATGTTCATCCCTTTTAAACCGTGACCCTATCTTCTCTGCTCCCACTTGGGTAAGGCTGAATACCCCTGCAGAAAGTCATGTAACCATGTTGACAGTACACAATTATGTTATGCAATCTTATCAGGATCCTCACTGTTCCACACTAATTCGATTACTCTTTCCTGATTCTCTCTCTCCCTCCCTTTCTCCCCCGCCCCCTCTGTCTCTCTGTCTTTCTGTCTCTGTCTCTCCCTCCTCCCTCCATCTCTCCCTCCTTCCTTCCCCCGATCTCTGTCTCTCTCCCTCTCCCTTTTCTTCTCCCTCTCTCTGTCTCTTTCTCTTTCTCTGTCTCTCTTTGTCTCTGTCTTTGTTCCTCTCTTCCTCTCTCTCCCTTCTGTCTCTCCCCTCTATTTCTCTCCTTCTCTCTCACCCCTGTCTCTCTCATTCTCTCTCCCTCCCTCCCTGTCTCCCCTGTCTCTCTCCTCCTCCTGCGCTCTCTCTCTCTCTCTCTCTCTGTCTTTCTCTCTGTCTCTGTCTCTCCTTCCCTCCCTTCTTTCTCCCTTCCATCTGTCTCTCTCCATCTCCCTTTTCCTCTCCCTCTCTCTGTCTCTCTCCCTTTCCCCTTTCCCCTTTCCTCTCCCTCTCTCTGTCTCTGTCTCTCTCCCCTGTCTCTCTCCTTCTCTCTCTCCTTTGTCTCCTCCTCTCTTCCTCCCTCCTTCCCTCTCTCCCTCCATGCTTCTCTTCCCCCTTCCAGTCTGTCTCTGTCTCTTGATCACTCTGTTCCTCTCTTAGGTATATGCTTTGTTTTTACATTACAAACATTTCCTGATTACCTCCTTTTTCTTTAGAAGAGTTCTTTTGTAAGAAGAACAATTAGATAAAACTGACATTATAGTGCTTCATCTGAAAGTATACATTCTATACCTGTAGCATCTCCCAACCTCTCTCTCTTTTCAGTGTTTTAAAAAAAATTAGTAGAAATCCATTTTCTTTCCTTCCTATTCTTCATCTCCTTGAAAAAAAATGAGAAAAGGAAAACAAATTCCTTGACTATATGCAGTCAAGCAAAACAAATTTCCTTGTTAGCTGTATATAAAATGACTATCATAATTCATACAGGAACTGTTGCTAACCTTTTTTTCTCTTTTAAAGTTACCTCCATCACCTTTCTCCCCTCCTCAGAAGAGGATTTTTTCTCATACCTTACTGAAAAAAAAACCTGGAGGCTTTCTGTTGGGCATTTACTCTCCTTCTCAACTGCATATTTCAAACCACTTCAGCATAATTCCTCATTCTTTCTTCGACTGATTCAGTCTTGGAGAACTAAGTGGCTCTTCTGCTTGAGTTCTTTGCCTATGCCAACCCCTATACTTGTGTCCTTGATCCAGCCCCTTCTATTCCTTCAGGCAGCTTGCCCCTTTGGCCACAACCCCTCCTTAATAGTTACTTCCTTCCTTACTGCCTTCCCAAATTTTCTTCATCCTTAAAAACCTATTATCTTTCAGGTTTTCATCTTACATCTCTCCTCATACATTCTAACTCTACTTTTCTTCACTTTTCTCCATGATCTCATCTCCCACTTAGCTCCATATAATTGACCATTTATCCCTAGCAGTTAAGTATTGATCCCAAGCAGAGTTTTTGGATGAATTTTTAAGGCATGGTTTTGTTAGCTCTTAGAAATCAGTCCTTATGATCACCAGGAATTAGAATGAGTTCATCAAAAATCAGGTCATTCCAAACTAACCTAATTTCCTTTTTTTGACAGGATTACTAGAATCCTATGGGGGTGTCACAGACAGTGTACCTGAAGGCATATAAAAAGATTCTCATGATAAAGTGGTGAATAAGATGCTGTAAGAAGAACTAAATGGTATTATAGTTAAATAGATTTGAATTGCTTGAAAGAATTGACCCCAAACCAAACAAGTCAGCAAGGAAATGACAATTTATTAAGCACCTACTATGTGACAGGCAACATGTTAAGACACAGGGATACAAAGAAAGGCAAAAAAATCATTCCTACTTCTCAAGGCTCTTACAGGCTTTGGAAAAAGAAAATCAGTGACTTGCATGAAGGATAGATACATCTTTATCAAATTTATGGATGATCATACAGAATTGAAAGATAGAGTTAACACACTTGATGAAAGAGTTAAGATCAAAAAAACTCTAACAGGCTAGTATAATGGACTAGATCTAATAAAATGAAAAGGAAGAGGGATAAAGTTAAAACCTTGTATTTGGGTTAAAAAAAAAAAACACCAACTGTCTAAGTACAGGATGGGGACAAATCTACTTAATAATTCATGTGAAAAAGACCTTAGGGTTTAATGAACTGAAAACTGTGAGGTAGCTAAGTGACACAGTGAATAGAATGCAGGGTCTGGAATATGGACCTGGCTTCATTTTCCTGGCTTCAAATCTGATGTCAGACACTTATTATCTATGTGATCCTGGGCAAGTCTCTTGACCCTATTTGCCTCAGTTTTCTCATTTGTAAAATGAGCTAAAGAAGGAAATGGCAAATCACTCCAATATCTTTGCCAAGAAAACTCTAATGGGGTCACAAAGAGTAGGACATGAGTCAACAGCCGAATGACAACAAACTCTATGTAGGTCAGCATTGTGATATCAAAGACCATAAAGCAAACATGATCTTAGGCTATGTGAAGCATAATGTCTACAAACCAGGGATGGCATCAATCCTGTGTTTTTCTACCCTGCTTAGGCTACACCAGGACTACTATAGCCAATGCTGCATATCACATTTAAGCAGGGATATTAAAAAATGGAAGCACATCTGGCTTGGGCCACAAGAATGGTGAAAGGGCTGGAAACCATGCCATTCAAGTATTGGCTAGAGAAACTAGGAATATTTGTCCTGCAGAAGAAAAGACTTGTGGGAGGGTGGAGACATAATCACTACTATAAAATATCAGAATGGCTATCCTGGGGAAAAGGAGGCAGACTTTTATGTGACCCTGGGGGGCAAAGTAGAATCAATGGGCTTGAAAGATGCAAAAAGTTATGGGGGAGTAATTTCAAGTTAGTATAAGGAACAAAATTCTAAAATTTTGTAAAAAACTGTCTCACAATAGAATGGGAGATCTGGGAAGGGAGGGAACTGGCTCTCTCTGGAGGTGTAAAAGCAGAGGCTGGAGAATATGTTGTTAGGGAGTCTCACAATGGATGGGAAATTGGGTTAGTTCTCTGAAGTTCCTTCTAGTTCTGAGTCAGTTTCACTTTCTTCTAATTAATTTAAAATTTTATTCTGAATTTAAGAAACACAAAATAGAATGGACATTTGCATATACATAGTATATGCATACCATACCTTCCCAGTGTAGATATCTTCTTCATCTTTCCTTATTCTTTCCTCTTCTCACCTTGCCTCATTCCTGACCCTGACTCCTGGCACCTCCTTCTGCCCCATCCCCTTTTCTCTATCCATTGTTTCCCCCTTCTTTCCTCCTTTCCAAATCCCCCCCTTTTCCCTCCTTCTTCCTCAACCACAACCTCATATCTCCCTCTTCTCTTTCTTATACCTTCAATCTTTTTTATCTGAATTCTCTTTCTCCCTAGCCCTGGCCCCATTTCCCATCCTCTGCTTCCCTTTCCCTTTCCCTTCTTTCCTCTCTTCTTGGTTATCTCCCTCTCTTGCTCTCTTCCTCCCTCATCTTCTTCTCAGCTCTGACCTTATTGCCCCTGACCTCAGATTCCCCAAGCCAAGTAAACCTCCGACCTAGGATCCTTAAGGCAATCAGAGATTTGATGACTTGGGTCAAAATGAGGCAGGAGGAGGGAGGCCAAAGCAGAAAGGTGCAGTGATTCTTCCAGCCAGGCCAATGACTCTAAGTTCTATCCAAACAGTTATAGCCATTCCCCACCCCAAGCAATCCTCCACTTGGGTGGCAGGACTTGACTTGGCTGGATTCTGAACCCTGGCTCAGGAGGAGCCCTGTCAGCGTCTGCTCAGGGAATGGATGAATGGATGGGCAAGGGGGATCTTTCTGCTGAGATCAGTACTGCCTCCATTTGCAACCCTGGCTACATTACCAGAGGTTTAATACACTATGTGCCCAGATGCAGCTGGCTAGACACCTGGCTTTGGTGAACAGAGACATCCCTCACCTCAGGACCATGGCCCTCATTTTTTCCTTTCTTGCTGTCTCTGATTGGGGACTCCTTGAGTATAGGGGCTGTCTCCTCATCATTTCAGGAGCTTACTAAATATAAGGGCCAGAGTAGGAGCTCCTTGAAAGCAGGATTCTTGGCTGTCCTTAAAGTAACTTCCCTCCCAAATCACAGTCTGGAAGTACATTGTAATCAGTGAAATGATACCAGAGTTTGAATCTGCAGAGTCTCTACCTAGTCATACCAAGGGAGAAGTACTAGCTCTGAAGCTAAAAGCCCCATATCTTCTCTTGACTCTATCACTGATATATGGTGTTGGACAAGCCATGTAAAGTCCCTAAGTCTTAGATTTTTCATTTATAGAATGAAGGGTTTGATGTAGATGACCCACTTCTATGTAGATGACCCTTCTATGATCCACTATTAAACCAAAGATGTAGTTTGGCATGGCAAAGACAGGGGTTGTTGTTGGAGGGTTCTGGGAAAATAGTGGAGTAGGTCAGTAAATTTCAAGTTTTCCAGATTTTCTCCACGAACAAAATAAATTTCACACCTTATGTTACTGTGAATGCCTCCTTTTCATTGATCTAGGTCCCAAATCTCTTTATAATTTATAATTATATATATTTCATATGTATAATTGTAATTTATAATTCTGAGAATGTCCATGCTTGAAAAAAGTCACTCTGAGGCCAAAGTGGTAATAAGAATCCTGGAATTCCAATTTATTCCTTAGTGATATTATAGCCTATGAAATCCAATAGGAATGATTATTGCTAGAAAAAAATCCTCCTCTTAAATGGGAAAATCACTTCTGTACTCTCTCCCAGGAATGGAAACCATGAATATGAAAGGACTCTGGGGAGTAATAATGCCATAGAATGAATAGGCTCTTTAAACTCTAATAGGCCACAAAGTCAGATTCCTTGTTGCTATGGCATTATTACTTGTGAGTCATGTAACTTAGGCGAGTCATGTAACTTAGGCAAGTCACTTCTTTTTTTGGGTCCCCAATTTCCCATAGGGTGTAGGGTGACAATAATATCAGATGAATATGTGAGTTATTTAGGAGATAGTAATTCTGACCATTGCTTGATCTTGGGTATGATTCTTTTCATTGTCATGAAGTTTTTACTTCAGTTGAAATGTAACTTATCTTGTAGTTGGTACTCTTATAAGCTCTATTCTGGATGGTTTTTCCCTGTTAAGTCCCTACTCCTCCTGACTGAAGAGAAAAAATAACTCCTGCTTCAAGGAACAGAATCTTTGATAGGGTGAGGAGCAAGTTACACAGCTCCTACCTCCAGGGAGCACCTGGTCTGAGAGAAAAGGCATGGCTTCTGTCCTCAAGGAGTTCTTGGTTTAATGGGGCAGACAAATATTATGAAGTTAACATCCCTTGGAGGGATTATTAAAAGAGGGAGTACCTCTTTTAATACTTTTTAATAGTACTCTTAATACTCTCAGAGAATGTGGATTAAAATCCTACTTCTACTACCTATCACCTATGAGGCTTCTGGCAAAGCACTGAATTTACTTGGGTCTTAATTTCTTCATCTATATGATGAGACAATTGAGCTAAATGACTTCTGAGATCACTTATAGCTCTAGATTCATGATCCTCTCAGAATTTGGGGTCTTGAATACTATCTTTGGCAGGAAAAAAGAAACAGTATGGTATGGAGGGAAGTGCTGATTTTGGAGTCAAAATTCATGAGTATGAATCCTAAATGACATTGATTCATCATGTGATCTTGGGCAAGTCACTTCCTCAATTTGGACATCAGTTCAATCAGCCAAGTGGTGGAGTGCATAGAGTATTGGGATTAGAGTTAGGAAGACTTATCTGCATGAATTCCAATCTGAAACTTACTGTGTGACCCTGAGCATGTCACTTAACCCTGTTTGCCCTGAGTTTCCTCATCTGTAAAATGATAGGAAGAAGGAAATGGCAAACCACTCCAGTATCTTTGCCAGAGGGACTCACACAGAGTTGTATATGACTGAAACGACTGAACAGCAATAACAAGAAAATTGTTCATAACAATATGATCCTAGGATCATAGTGTTACAGCAATGATTTTACTATTTACTTTCATAGGGTTATTGTGAGGCAATCTTTTTGTAGGTCTTCAGGTGCTATAGAAATGAAAGCTATATATTAGCAGGCAATGGCACCAAAATGCTCCATAATTTCTAGGAGGGCCATGGCAAGACTGATTTCTGTGAATTGAGACAATGTTCTTATTTTAACACACATTTAGTATACTCTCTACTGTCTTGTTCCTGATTTAACCTAAATCATCTACCCATCATCACCACTATTATCACCACTATACTCCTCACCTAAAAATTATTGTCAAAGCCTCTCCTTCAATTCCCTAAAGACTTCCTGTGATGGAGGAGGACCTCAGAAGATAAAGATTAAATGAAATAATTCAAAGACTCTGGTGATCATCCTCACCAAAGAACTGGGGGAACAAGACATCTAATGGGATGCCCAAATATACACAGAAGACTTGGTGTTACCCACAAATCCAGATATTTATGGCTTCTAGACAGGCTACTTCCTCTTTCTTGGGCTGTTTCTTCTAATATAATGGTCAGACTGGTCGATTCATAAACCAGAAATTTGATTTGAAATTCCAGCTCTGATACATATTTTTTCTGTGATTTTGGGTAAGCCATTCACCTCTCTGCACCTCATTGAACTAATCATTGTAGGGTCAATAATTTGTAAAGAATTCTAGATATTATTTTTGTTAAAACAGTTAACTTAATATTTTAAAGTTTTACCATTGGAGGAATATGAGACTTTGGGTAAGATTTTGGGTAAATTTATACCTAAGGTATAAATAACTTGAGGTTCCCTCACATTGTAATAAAGGTGATGTGTCTCTAAATCAGAGGTTCTTAACTTTTTGTGTATCACAGACACCTCTGACAGTTTGGTGAAGCTGATGGACCCCTCTCAGGGTAATGACTTTTAAAAAAATCTTAATTAAGGGAAATGCTAAATTTCAGTTAATGGTTTATGAAAAGAAATATTTAATTTTTTCCACCCAATTTCATGGAGTCCCTGGAATCTAGACTCCATGTTAAGAAACCCTGCTGTATGCCATCTGTGTATGCTAGTTAACAGTGTTTTTGATGGGGCAGAAAGGGATAGAGAATGGGGGGAAATCATAAAAGGAGAATGTATATGATGTTATAGACGTTCAGAGGAGGAAGACTTGGAAGTAGTATTTTGGAATGAAGACTTGGAGTCATGAGATCATAGGGTTAGAGTTAGTAGATACATGAAAGATCATTGAGTCTAACCTTCTCATTTTAGAGATAAGCAAACTGAGATCCAGAGATTTTGAAGACCATAGAATGTTATAAACATGTGTGATGCCATTATCATCATCATCACTACTCCCATCCTTTTCCTCATTCATCTCCTAAAATCTTCTTCCAATGTGTGGAAGTGACCCTGATTTTTCAAAAGCAGCTCCAATGAAATGCAAGCTCTGACAGGGCTTTCAAAACTGTTAAGACTTTGAGAATGGGCCTAGTAAGGAACTGTGTATCTGTATTTTTAAAACAAATCCAACTAAGCTCAGAGACAGAGAGCCACTAGGGTATGACTTTTCCTGTCTTTTTAGCTATCTACTAAGATGAAATTAGTGTCAGTGCAGGGAAGCTACTCCTTGATGAAATTTTAGATTCTTAAATTATTGAAGAAACACCACTGTTATCATTATTAATAATATCATCCTAGTTCCAAATTCTATGATAAATCTTGCCTCTGATATTTATTAGTTGTGTGACCATGGACAAATTGCAGCTGCCTGAGTCTGGTTTCATCATCAGTATATTGGAGATAACCACACCCAGGGTTAATAAAGAGATAACTTTTCTCACCAATATATATTGGCAATTATTCTGCAATTTATAGTCTTAGAGATGAGGAGGGGGCACTGAGAGGCCAAGTAATTTACTTATCCAGTATTTGTTGAAAGCAGGACTTGAACTCATGTCTTTTGTATTATGAAACCAGTTTTCTAGCCACCACACCTTTCTGTTTCTCTCAGATCTTGTCATCACTAATATTAATAATAACTGATATACTATTACTTTATGAATATATGCATTGATTGATCATGGCTCTTTAAAGCTGAGTGGTGGTTTTTTTTTCAATTTGTTTCAGAAGTCTGTCCCTAAGATCTGCCCATGGTATTTTTTTTTCTTATTTGTCTTCCTTGGAAACTACTTGGTACCTAAATCAAATCCTATTTTCCTTGAAAACTTGTTATAGTTCTGATCTCAGTTCTTGGCTTCTGTAGGAACTTTCCATGGTGCTGGCCTTTGGCCTTGTCTTTCACTGGGAGCTCTTCATCATGCTGGCCCAATTCAGGTCTTCCTTGGGAGGTCATTAAAGCTTTGAGCTCACTGGAAGCTCTCCATGGTGCTGATCACAAACCTGACCCCCTGGAACTCTCCATGATGATGATCTCACACTAACTTCACCCAGAATTCTGGTGCTGCTGCACTTAGGTGGTGAAAAAGAACACTTTTTTACCCTTGTTAAAATCAGATCACATAATACCCCCTCAAACTCCCTCCCCATAATCTTTGGAATAGAAAGAACTGGCAAATATGGTTTTTTAGTCATTATCAATAATATTGGACTTTAGAGATTGGGAGAAGTGTTACAAAATCGAAGAATGGCAAATGTGCCATTAAAAAAGGGTGGGGATAAGTACAAAGTCTGTAAAATATAGGCCAGTGGGTGTGAACAGTTTCTGAGAAAATTCTAGAATATATTTTTAAACAAATAGTTGGTAAATCTCTAGAAAGGGAAATGGAGATTATAAAGAGATAATGTGGCTTCATCAAGAACAAGTAGTGCCATAGTAACCTCATTTCCTTTTCTGATAGGGTTACTAAAATTGTTAGACAGCATAGTTAGATAAGAAATTAAAAAAAAAAAAACCCTCCACCCTGGAGGTTTTAAGAAGCTTGATAACCACTTCTCAGTTTTAGTAGGGATTCCTTTCATATGTTGATTGAACTAGATGACTATTATAGTCCATTCCAATTCTCAAATTCTGTGACTTTGGTAGATGAAGGGTATAGTGTAAGACACAGTCTACTTAGAGTTCAAGAAATCTTTTGATAAAGTATCTTCTTGTGGAGAAGATGAAGAAATGTGCACTTGACAGTAAAGCAGTTGAATTGCTTCAGAACTAGTTGAATGGCTAGACTCAAAGGGTCGTCACATTCAATGTAAAATTATGAGGTCTCTAGTAGAGTATTCAGGAATCTATGTGTGGCTTAAAGATATGAATGAAATGTTCATAAGATTTGTAGATGGCATTAAGTTTTCAGTGGATAAGAGATCAGGTCCAAAACAGATTTAGAAATTGGGCTGAATCTAATTAGAAGAAATCCAACAGGGATAAATGTAAAATCTTGCATTTGGTTACAAAAATACCACTTTTGCACATGCAGACACAAAAAGCATGGTTAGACAGCACTTTGCTGGAAAAAGATTTAAGGTTTTTAGAGGTGTGTAAAATCAACATGTGCCAGAAGTGTGATACAATAGCCCAAAAGGCTAATGTAATCTTGAGATGCGTGAGGAAAGGTATAGCTTCCAGAAGTTAAGAAGTAGTCCCTTAATAATCTATTCTCATTAGACCCAATCTGGTGTATTAAATTTGGTTCTGGGTATCAGTTTATTAAGAAAATTGATTAGTTGAAGAGCATCCAGAGGAGAGTAATCAGAATAGCAAAGGATTTTGATTTAATGTCTTATAAGGAAAAGTTAAAATAACTTAGGATATTTAGTTTGGAGAAGAGAAGACTAAGGTTGGAAATGAAAAGTCAATTCAAGTTTTTAGAAGACTGTCATTTGAAAGAATGGTTAGACTTGTCCTATCTAGTCACAGAGGAAACTACCAGAAGCTATATTTGGGTAATTCCATGGAGACAAATTTAGACTTGATGTCAAGAAAAGTTGACTAAGAAAACTTCCTAACAATTAGAGCTGTCTTAGAGTGGAATGGGTTTTTTTTCAAGAAGCTGTATAACTGCTTGTCTGTTATATGATGGTGGGGATTCCTTTTGTATATAGGTTGGACAAGATAGTTTTGGGATTCTTTTCCACTATTCATATTCTGAGGTTCTGGTGTGGTCTGTTTAGCTTTCCTGACCTTACTCAGATCATAGTTGAGCTTCTTTTACTCTGGATGAGCCTTCCTTGCTAATCCCCATCAGTTTCAGCTATACCTATGTTGCATGGTATTGCTCTATTTATGCAGAACTTTATGGTTTACCATTTCTTTTTTCACAACAGCCTTATGAAGTTCAAACAGCACACCCAATTTATAGGTGTGTAAACTAAACCTTTAATAGGGTAGGTGACTTTTTGGGGTCATCAGATAGTTTACTATCAGTCCACTAAAACTGTGGTTTTTGTTTTTTTAGTACCAGTATCTATTTCTTACCTTAGTCTATCTATTCACACTTTTACCTTTCATAGCCAGGATCCTACCAATCTGTAGCCCATCCAATTTAATTTCCATTTGAGATCAATTTCCACCTAGACATGCTACCATTATGAGGGTGATTTTCTGGTATTTCCAAATTGGGTATTTGCAACTTTTCTGTTACAAAATAACTTAATTTCCTTTAAAACCTTTGGACTACTGACTTTGCCACAAAAGAGCAGGCCTACTAATGATATTCCCAACCCACTGAAAACTTTAGAAAATTCTGATGAGATGAAGTTGGGAAAGATCTGGAAACATGGTTGTGGTAAGGAATTTTCAGCTGTACTAAATAAGACTTCAAGAGCTAAAGGTAGTATTACAAATTGGGAAAGAATCTTTACATTGGTATTTTATAAGAATTTAATACCCAAAATACATAGAAAACTAATTAAAAATATCTAAGGTTTAAGAGGCATGACTCAATGGATATGAACTAACAGAAGAGTATGAACTAACAGATCTCAGAAGAAAACTACTGTACTATTTATAAAATGAAAACTTGATCCACAAGTTTGCTGCAGCCAGCTCATGCTCTCTCCCAAGTGCTGATTGTTAAATTTTCAGCACGTTTTTACTTAAGAAATCAAGGCTTGATTTATTGTTTTGTTGATTGCCTAGATTTAAGAAAAATATAAACTAGCAGAACCAGGAGATCATTATACACGGCAACAACAATACTATATGATGATCACTTCTGATGGACAGGCCTCTCTTCAACAATAAAATGTTTCAAACCAGTTCTAATCGTTCAGTGAAGAAAACCATATACACCCAGAGAGAGGGATATGAAATGTGGACCACAACGTAACATTTTGATGCTCTCTATTGATGTTTGCTTGCATTGTGTTTTCTTTCTCTGATTTTTTTTTCTTGTAGATACGATTTTTCTTGCACAACAATGATAAAGGTGGAAATATGTATTCATATATTCGATTTGTCAAGTATTTTAACATAATTAACATGTAGTGGATTTCTTGCCATCTAGGGGAGGGATGGAGACTAGAGGGGAAAATTTGTAACAGAAAGCTTTGTAAGGTTCAATGTTGAAGAATTACCCATACATATGTTTTGCAAATAAAAAGCTTTAATTAAAAAAAGAAAAAAAGAAAACTATAAACTAAATGTTAATGCATATTACATATAAAAGTGTATTGTATGTACTTTAAAAATTGTTTTCCTGAAATCTGTTAAACATTTGCTAGTTCATTTACACCTTTGGATTGCTCCCACTCAATAATAAAAGAAATGCAATCTTATATCACAACCAGCAACTTGGTAAACATGGCAAAAAGAGGAAAATAGTCAATTATGGAAAGATAGGTGCATTAAAATATTGTTGATAGAACTATGACTTGGTTTACCAATTCTGAAAATCAATAGGAATAATGCTAAAAGGTAACTAAATATTAAATTAATAACAAATTAAATATTAATAGTATTTGACCCAGAAATCCCATCTGTTTATATTTCAAAGAGTTGGGGATAGAAAGATCCAATGTATGCCAAAATATGTATACAGCACTTTTTGTGATAGTAAAGAACGGGGGAAAAAAGGAGTGCCCGTTGATTGGGTAATGAGCTAAACAAATTGTGGTACCTAAATGTAATGGAACATTGCTGCCCCGTTAGAAATGATGAATATAAATAATGAAGAGAAATATAGGAAGACTTATGTGAACTGATGCAGAGTGAAACAAACAGAAATAGGAAAACAATATACAAAATGACTCCAAAATGGCAATGGGAAGAACAGCAACAATAATTTGAAAATCAAAGCTATGTAATGGCAAAGATCACACTTGATCTCACAGAATAGATGAAAAAATGTATCTTTCTCCCTACTTTGAAGATATAGCTATGGAACATTACTTATAATGTCAGAATTTGATGGTGTGCTGTTTAGTTTTGATTAACTACTTTTTTGGTTTCTTTTTTAAAAAAATGGTTATAAGGGATAGCTCTCTGGACAGATGAGAGGCAGAGATATATTTGGAAATGAGAATGATTAAAGATAAAAGTTATCAATAAAAAATTCCCAAGGTTTATAGATAGATATGAATCTATAGTTTTAGCACACTCTTCTCTGAATTACTCAATTAGATTGAGCCTTAAAGAATAAGTAGAATCTCTCCAGTGACAGCATTCTCACTCTCTCAAGAAAAGCAACTTATTTCCTTTCTAATAATAAAATTGCCAAGTTTTTTTTCCTTATATCAAACTGAAATCTGCATACCTATAACTTTCCTCTGCTGGTTCTAGTTTTACTCTGAAGAGGTGGCAATCAAGGTAAATGAAGTATTTGGGCAAGCATCTATCTAGTCAGGGGGTATTACAGAATCATAGAATTTCCAAATTAGAAAAAATCTCAGAAAGGTCACATGCTATCACCATTCAACATATGAATTTCATTTTTAACACTTATAGCAAGTGGTCTGTCTGGAGAATCCCAATGATAGGAAACTCATTCCATCTAAGGCAGCCCTGAACACTAGAAGGTTTTTTCTTTTATCGTAAAATCTACTCCCATGTAACTTTTACCTATTGGTTCTAATTTTGCCATCTGGGACTGAACAAAACAATCCTATTTTTTTTCTTCCAGGAAACTTTTCAGAGATTAGAAAAGAGTGATTATTTTTCTCTCCTGTCTCCAACATCTTTTAAGTGGTTAAATATCACTACCTCTTTCAGCCAAATCATTCTTTTTTTCCTTCAGATTGTGGCCTGAGAATTGCACATAACACTTCAGATCTTGTTTCTTCAGGGAAGAGTTTAATGAGACCATTATAACTCTTACTCTGGACATTAGACTCCTATTCATACAATCCCAAATATTATTAGTCCTGTTATTATTACAATATTTGCAAAAGGGTTCAAGTGGAAACTTTCCAGACATATTAAAATATCTGAGATCAACCTGGATTGTATTTGGGGGAACAGTGCAAGGATGATGGAGATACTGGCAGAAAATCATCAAATGACTTGAATACCAGATTTAAAGGTTAAATTTTGCTTTGTGGGCCATATAAAGCCATGATAAAGAGAAGAAATGTGGTCATGTATGGACTTTAGGAATAACAATGAATATTGACGTTTATATAGCACTTTGTGTATATTATCATGTCTGATCATTATTACATCCTCCTGAAGTAAGTTCTATTTTTATCACCTCTATTTTATAGAAAAAGAAACATAGATTTATCAAGGTAAGCAACTTGCCTTTGACCATATAATTAGTAAGTATAGAAGATGAAGAGATGATATTTGAATGTAATTCAATGCTCTGTTCAATACACTCTGCTGCACTTCACTAAGATTTTTGGAATGCCTTGGATAAGAAGAGGGACATTACTTGGCTGGGAAAACTCAAAAGCAGTCTGGAAAAATAAGTTTAAATCAATATCTTATTCCATATATTACAATTAACTTCAAATAAATAGAACACAAAAATAAACATGATTAAAAAATGAACAAGTACCTTTCACAGCTTTGAATGGGAGAGAATTCTTATCTAATTGAAAAGAATCTGTAAAAAAATCAATTATAATCAGAAGGGCAAAAATTAATTGTAGGGGAATCATTACTGCAAATTTATTCAATAAAGTTATGATATTGAAGATATAAATGAATAGATTATATAATATAATATTATATATATAATATTTATATGTATACACACGAGTATGATGTGTGTGCGATTTTCCAATATACTAGTGGTTAAGGGATAATAGAAGACAGTTCTCAGGTGAAAAAATACAAACTATAAACAATCTTATGGGAAAATGCTCCAGATCTCTAACAATAGGAAACATGCAACTAAAACATGTTTCATTTCACACCTATCACTTTACTAAAGATTAAAAAAAGAATAATAGCAATGATTTGAGAGGTTGTAGAAAGACAGGCTGCACCAATGGTAGAACTGCGAATTAATTCAACTATTCTGGAGAAAAAAATTGGAACTCTATGCCAAAAATCATGAGATTTCACTGCACCCTAAGAAATGATAAATATGAAGGAGCCAGAGAAATATTGAAAGACTTAGGAACTGATGCAGAGTGAATAGAACAGAACCAGCAGAATTTGTGTAAGGACCACAATAATTACAGGGGGCAGCTGACTTTGAAAGTCTTCAGAACTCTGATTAAAACAGCAACCAATCAAGGCTTCAGAAGACTGACAACAAAACACACCTTCTACCTCCTTGCAGAGGGGTGATAGACAAGAGAAACAGAATGAAATGTGCCTTCACAGACATGCCCAATGTGTTGAACTGTTTCACTTGACTATACATATTTGTTACAAGAGAGGGTTTTCTCCTGGAAATGGGATGGGGTTTGGGATGGAGATAAGGTAGGTTAATGGATAGTGACAAATATGAAAAAAGAGCAAAAAAATTTTTTTTGCATGAACAGAAATAAAACAAAAAGGGAAAGAAACAGCAATTTTGTTGCCACTTTAACTTGAAACTGTCTCTGTCTCAGTCTCTATCTGTCTCTCTTTCTCTCATGCACACACCCACACCCACACCCACACCCACACACACCCCCACACACTCAAGAGTTCTTTCCTGTTCTTTGCATTTGTAAAATATTGTATTAGTCGATTGTTAAGGTCAAAAGAAAAAGATAATGTAAAATGTAACTGACAGTGTGAATGATACAGGAAGAGACTGGAAGCAGGAAAGACTATTAGTAGGCTGTGGAATTATTCAAGGCAAAAGGCAACAAGATCAGGAAAGATGGTGGCCAGGTAGATGGGAGATGGCAGAAGTGGGGATGATTGATGTTGAAGTAGCTGACATTGTCAGCTACAATAAGTCAGAGAATAAGAATGGAAAAACTAGAAGGGACATTGGGGGCATCTAGCCTAATCCATATTTAAGCAGAAATTTCCTCTCTTACCCCTAATAAATGGACATCAGGCCTCTCCCAGCATATTTCCAATAGTATGAAACTCACTCATATGTAGTTGGTCAGACATTTTTCATTATATGGAGCTATAATCTGTTTCTTTGCATTCATTCATTGTTCCTTGGTTCCTCTCTCAAGGACCAAGAGGACAAATTCATTACTTCACCCTTGAGAAGCAGTGTAATATAGTGGAACTAATATTGGATTTAGAGTCAGAAATTGCAGCTCTTACTAGTGTATATATACTTTTCTCTCTGAACTTCAGTTTCTATAACTGTAAAATGGGTACAATCATGACACTGTTGTGAGGAAAGCATTTTGTTAACCTTAACTCACTAAAAAATTTATTGTTATTCTTTATCACAATCATTTAAAAACTAAGAAGCAACTATTTTATTCCTCATTCCCCCACCCCAATCCAAATTTTTCTAAATCTTTTCTCCTCCAGTCTCACATTCCTGATCCCTTTGCCTAATCCTCAAATGATGTAATCTCCAAAGTTTCTCTCTTCTGGTTGCTTTACCCTTTTCCCGAGTAGCTTCCAAAATATGGCCCTCGGACAGAATCCCATAGTCTAGATGGAGTCAGATTCAGGCAGAGGAGAGTGAGACAGTCGGCTCCCATGTTCTGGATACTACAATTTCCTTAATGTGACCTAGGAGAGTAGGAATTTCTTTGACTTCTACATTCCACTGTTGATTTCTTTTGAGCTTACAGTTTGCTAAGATACTCAGGTCTTTTTTTCCAGTTTTATTACCGTGCTAACATGCACAAATGTGACCTAAATCCTAGCCTTAAGTTTAGATATGTATGAGGGATACCCATAAGTGATCTTTGGCTCATTTGCCATTTTGTGAGATTAGAGTGGAGTTATGGAACAACCTCTTAGCCCACCTTTCTGAGGATGAATTTGGCCAGCTCAGAAGATGGTTTCCCTAGAGGACAGGCTCATGCCTTGATTATGATCTCACCTTGCCTATTCCCCAGACTGTAAAGAATTTGCAGCGAATGATAGTACCCCAAGGCTCCCAGGAAGATCTTTGGGTGGGAGTAGCTTTAAGATTCCTGCTGTCTCTTGGTATGCCGGGGAGCACATGGCTCTGTGCTTGTCACTTGCCCTCAGTTGGTTGCCAATCTGGATGAGAGGATGATTAGAATGGTATATCTTGAGAACCGGGAGACAAATCTGATCTGTTCTTCTTTCCTCTTCCTCTCCCTTCCCATCACAGCCCCCTTCTTAAATATTAGACAGATGCGCTGAGCTGTAGTTTTTAAGCTAGTGACAAATCAAGGGAGAAAGAGGACCAGGGGCACAGCCCAATTTGGGACCAGGATCAGAGGTTGGTATAAGATGAGTTCAAAACTCATCCTGGGACTGGAATCAGGACGCAGTCTTCAGGGACAATGAGAGTTTGGTCAGGAATTGCATAGCTCCATCTGAGGCCGTATCAAGACTCAGTCTGGTGTACAAGTCTCAGCATGTGGGCAAAATCATCCCCCTATTTTGGACAAAAGTAACGACTCATACTGAGACCATGGTTAGGACTCAATCTGGAACTAGGTCCAAGGCTCAGCCTAAGTATTCTTATATGGATATTATATTATCTTGCATTTTATTATATTATATTCAGATATGGGAAATTGCTATGCAGAAATTGGAGATGAGAACTCTAAGGAACTTCAAGGAGGACTTTGATGAGAGGAAGGAGATGACATGACAAATGAATCATTTGAAGGACCAAGGGCAGAACATGACCCCAGCTCACTTTGTCTCAATGTTTAACTAATTGAGCAACACTTATTAGACACCAGGCACTGCTCTAAGTTCTGGAGGTGCTATTTAGTGTCCCATGCACTATAGTGATATAGTGATTGAGGATAAAGATGCTTTTGAGGTCATTGTATCCCCAGCACCAAGCACAATTTCTTTCATTCAACAGGGGCTTAATAAATGTGTAACTGAATCTTATGATACAACAGATCTGTTGGGAATGTTTTTGAATGACAGTTTGATTTCCTCCTTCACTCTCTCCAGTCTTTCTCACCCACATGGAGGAATCAACAACAGGCTCCCAAACCAAGCTCATTTTCTCCCTTCTCTCCCTAAGAGTTTTCATTGCCTGTGAGGGCCTTGTCTTCCAAGCACAAACCCCAATCCCTGGTTACATAAGTGAATTATTCCCTAACTCCTTGCTCTGGTCAGACAGGCCCCCTCCTTTTCCTCTACTTAATTAATTTAATCTTCTCCTGAGTCAAGTCCAAGCTGGGGAGACAGGGCTGAGCAGGCCTCAGATCATTGGTGACTTGAGTTCCTCATTCATTACAAGAAATCCAGCTTGTGCTTCTGAGTCCCAGGGGCTGGCCCCTCCTCACCACTCTTTCTCAAATGCCTCCCTGTGCCTCGACAAGGGGGCTTTGAGGGATACTCTTTATTTTACAAATAGCAGCATTATAATAGGCAGATTTGCATTTTTAGCTGATGGGTTGTTTCTCTGTTCCAAATCTTTTCCCTGCTGCCCTCCTTCATATTTGCAACTGAACTCTAGATCACCCTAGTTAAAACTGATTTTCCTGACTATAGCTCAAAACTGAATATGTGTATGGATACTGGAAAGGAGAGGGAAAGGAATAAGTATTTATATAGCACTTACTATGTGCTAAGCACTGTGCTGAGATCTGATAATTATTGTCTCATTTGATCCTTATAACAGCCCTGAGATGTAAATACTATTATAAATTCCATTTTGCAGATACACACATTAAGTGTATTGACCAAGTTCAAATAGCTAGTAAGGTCAGATTTGAATTTAGGACTGACTCTAAGGCTGATTAGAAAAAAGAAAGGGAACAACATTTATTAAGCACCTAACATGTGCCAAGTGCTTTACAAATATTATCTCATTTGAGACTCACAACAACTGTGCTACTATTATATCCATTTTACAGATGAGGAAACTAAGGCAGAGACTAAGTGATTTGCCCAATCACATAGTTAGAGTCTAAGGCCAGATTTGAATTCAAGTCTCGCTGACTCCAGGCTCAGATCTCTATCCACTCTAACCTAACTGCCCAGGTACAAGAGATTTATGGGTTTCACTATAAAGCCCTAGATTATAGTTTGAACTGGTGTTATAGTAGATTAGGGGCATGAAGTATCAATATTAGCAAGATTACTGACCTTGGAGTTAGAAAAACTGGGATTAATCTTAATTTCATTCAATATTAACTGTATGGCCATAGGCAAATCATTTCCCTTCCCTCTGCCTTGTGCCACACTTGCAAAATTGGATTGATAATTCTTGAATTACCCATTTCATAGGATTGTTATAAAAAAGTTTACTTTGTAAGTCTTAAAGTAATATAGACAATGTTATTATTTGGTTCATTCATTCATCCATTTCTGCATATCACTAACTAAATGAGTGCTAATTAGGCACTTGTAATGCCTCTTTCTTTAAAATATTACTCTGATACCTCTCCTTGGTCTAGTCTAGACCTGTCCAGCTTTGGTTCTAGCTGCTTGTAAAGACAGATGCTACACAGTAAGTTCTAAGAGGTGGCCGGGAAAGGGTCACTTTCTGGTGATGGGTTGTGTGCCTTTTATCTGAGAACCAGCTTAGCTAAATATAGAAAGACTTATCAGCAGAGAGTTGCCCAGTGTGATTTAGAGTCTTTTCACAGAAGCTTAGGAAGATTAAGACTGGGATCTATGACCATGACTGATGAAACCCTAGATCTCCGGAGTCCATCTATGGTCAAAAGAGAAGTTGGGAAAGCTGGATGCCTGGGCTACTTTATTGCTACTCCTGAAATATTAAAAGAAGGGCAGAGAAGGCCATCACTATATTAGGTCAATCTCCACTGGGGGAGATATAGAAAGACATTGAGAAGAATTGTCTAAAGTAGGCTATGGAAGAGGGCACCATCAGGGTGCACAGGGTGCACAAAGGTTCCTAGAGTACATAGCTAAGTGTTTGAGGCTGAACTCCAGGGTCAATATTTTATTCACTGAACTACCTAGTTTTCCCTGGAAGAGTGTAGTTTGAACTGCACTGGTGGAAGGAGAGTCCATAGTGATGAGATCACAGATCACAGTCTCTCTTCTGTTAAAATGCAGCTCAGGTATTATCTTCGTGAAACCTTTCCTAACCAGCACTTCCTCCCCTCCCTCAGTACTGGTGTTCTTTTCCCCAAACTACAGCATGTTGAACTACTTTGAATATATTTGTAGTTACTTTAAAATTGTGCTGTTTGAGTATTTGCTGTTTTAACCTTAGGAAAGGAGGATCCTCATCAATGTTAATTTAGCTCCACCAAAGCATTCAACAAGTTCCTGTCATATGTAAAATATTCCTAGATACTAGAGATATAAGGACAAACATGAAATAATTTCTGCCATTAGGGAACTAGTATTCTTCTGGGTATAGATTCTTAACACTTACACAGGTAAGCAAATACTCTCCAGCTTCTCAATTTAGGGAAGTCTTTATGGAGGAGATGGAAATCAAGTTGGATTTTAAAGGAAGACAAAGATTCTAAGAAGTCAAAATGATAAAGGACTGAATTCCAGACAGGTTGCAGGGGAAGGTGTAGATTGTAGTAATTCAAAGAGATGGAAGAGAGAATGTTGAGTCTGGAAATATTGAATAGTCTGGATTGGCTGGGATTTAGGATATATGGAGTAGAATAATGAAAAGTAAAGCTGGAAAGATGGGTGGAGGTTGACTAGGGGTTCTAAAATACCAGATGAAGGAATTTTCATTTTATTCTAGAGGCAATAGGGAGTCATCAGTAGTAAATAGTTTAGAGCAGAGAAGGTGTATAGACTAAGCTATGCCATAGAAAACTATGGTCATGTGTGATAGAGAGGGGAGAGACTGGAAGGAGGGAGACTAATTATAAAATGATTACAGTGGTATCAATGAGAAATGATGAGAACATGACCTAAGATAGTGACTCTGAATAGAGAGAAAAGTATGCCTTTAAGAGATAGTATATGGAATCAATAAGATGTGACAACTAATTGCATATGGGAACAGTGTGAGATGTAAGAATCAAAAATAACTCCTATACTATGACACTGATGGAGTAAGAGGATAATGGTACTCTCAACAGAAATAATAGAGTTTGGGATTGGAAAAGGGGTGGGTTTGGGGAAAAGGTTCTGAACTTGGATCCATGAATGTTTTATCCTTTAAAAATTCTATAATGATTTGCCAGTGTAATTTATTTCCTTTATGTTTTATTTTGTGCATTTAAAAACCTTATTCTATAAGTGGAGTTTTCTTCAAAATGATTAATAGCATCTATTTAAAACCATCAGCAAGCATCATATGTAGTGGGCATAAATTAGAACCATTCCCAATAAGATCAGGGGTGAAACAAAGTTGCCCACTATCACCATTATTATTCAATATTGTATTAGAAATGTTAGCTTTGGCAATAAGAGAAGAAAAAGAAATTAAAGGAATTAGAATAGGTCATGAGGAAACCAAATCACTCTTTGCAGATGATATGATAATATACTTAGAGAATCCTAGAGAATCAACTGAAAACTACTAGAAACAATTCACAACTTTAGCAAAGTTGTAGGACACAAAGTAAGTCCACATAAATCATCAACATTTTTATATATTACCAACAAAGTCCAGCAGCAAGAGATACAAAGAGAAATTCTATTTAAAATAACTATAGATAATATAAAATTTGTCCCAAATATTTTGATTTGTCCATTGTACAAGGATAAGGGGGAAGAGACTAGAAGCAGGAAGACCATTTATATAGAAGGCTATTGCAATAGTCCAGGAAAGAGGCCTGAACTTGGAAGGTGATCATGGCAATGAAAAGAAGAAAATAGATCATAGAAATGTTGTAAAGATATAATCGACAAAATTTGGCCATTGAATGGAATTGGGTGGGAAGGGGAAGGATAATTAAGAGTAAAATATGACCTTGAGGTTATGAACTTGGATGACTGAAGGATGGTAACATCCTCAAAAGAATAGGACATTCAGAGACAGGATTTGAGGGAAGATGAAGACCTAGTATTATGTACATAAAGAATGTAAGGTGGAAGAAAGGTCTAGGACAGGTCTTGGAAGATGTCCAGTTTAAGGTGACAGAAGATAGAAAATAATCTAGAAAAGGAAAGACAAGACTCACTTCTACAGGAAGGAAGAGTGCTAAGGGAGAACAATATTAATGAGGCCAAGAGTGGAAAGAGGACTGGTTGATAAGTGTCAAAAGCTACAAAGGAAAATGAAACATTGCATTTAGGCCAGAAGATCTAGAGAAACTGGAAAATCTTGGAGGCCAGACATGGACTGGTGGTATTTGGAGTGCAAGACAGATGCAGTTCCTCCCTAGTGGCTTTGAGGTGACCAAGTATTAAGGTCCTGAAAGGCAAAGAAAAGGAAGAAAACCTCAGATAAAATTTGAGAGGCAATGTAGTAGAAAGAGTTTAGCTTTGGGACTCAGAAGACTTGTTTTTAGGTCCTAATTTTGACATTTCTTAGTTTTGTGGCTTTAGGCAAATTGTTTCCCTTCTAAGAGCCTTAATCTTCTCATCTATAAAATGAGTATAATCCTTGTCCTGTCTCTCTTACAGTTATAAAGAAATTACTTTGCAAACCTTATGGTAGTTATAGAAATGTGAGACAAAATTATCATTATTATTGAAATAGTTAAATCTACTTTCCACTTGGTGTTCCATTTTCTTACAAATGCCTCCTTCCTGCTAGTTTCCTTTTTTCCAACAGGTCTCCCACATTCCAGATCAAAACTGAGATCTGTAGGAATCCCAGTATTACCTTAATCCTATTTAGTCTATGTAGCTGCTTTAACTTTTGATCTCATCCATCTTGAGTGTGGCCAAATAAAATGAAATTTCAGGATCTAGAATAATAGAGTCTAGCACATAGAATATTAGAGCTAGGGAGCTATTTAGAGTTGGAAACTTTAGAGCACAGAACATTAACATTTATGCTGGAAGAGACCTAAGATACAAGAATAACTTATTTTTTTTAATAATAGCTTTTACTTTTCAAAATACATGCAAAGATAATTTTCAACATTCACCTTACAAAACCTCTAACTCTTTTATTTTTATAGTGTAGGCAACCAAGGCCCATAAAAGAGAAGACACTCACCCAAGGTCACACACTGAGTCAATCCAATAATTAAAAACTTCTCAACAAAAGAGGAGGGGAAAAAAGGAGCCCATTTGTATGACTACAGCCCAAGGGAACTTTTTTCCTGAAAAGATATTAATAAGATAATTGTTATAACAACATCTGTTTGTTTCTCCCAGCCACAGAGGCAGGTGGTGAGGGGTAAAGGGGAAGTGAGTTGGCAGTCAGGAGCATGAATTCTAGTCTGTATAAGTATCTTTCTCTGAATTTTAATTTATTTGCAAAACCAAAGGTTTGCAATGAATCATTTCCAAAACTCCATTAGGTTCTGATATTCTAAGGACCCCTCATGCTCTGCTATTTTTTGCTCCAATAGTCCATTTTCTATGTGCTAAGATTATTTCTTTCTCATGTGTTCCATTACTTCTTTCTTTTCTTCAACCCATCTATAGCTATGCTATGTTTAGACCATCTTTCTTCTCCCAAAATTCTCCACCAATAATTCATCACGGTTGTAAGGGACCTTGGTTTCTCAAAGGCTGTGCCTGGGGACACAAGCTCTGGCAGGTCTTACCAAGTTGTAATATTGTTGTGTTTGGGTTCCACAATGGATTATGTGTCTGTTTTTTGAGGGCCAGTTTAGTTCCAAGTATGTAGAGGCTTTAGCACAGAAAGTTGGTCATAAGGAAAGGAGAGTTTGACCAGAGAAAACTGGGAAGATTCCCAGTTAAGACATGAAAAGGTTAAATCCTCTGCAGCTAGAGGGAGCACCTAGCAGTAAAAAGGGATCTAAAATCAAGCCAGATGGATGGTCTGGTGATGACTTTGTTTTTCTCTACCTGTAGGATACTGAGTCAGTTCTTTAACGGCCTCTGGGGTTTAAGGTTTCTATTAAAATGTAGTTGAAAGGTCTGCTCTGTCCATGATTCCCATGGGCATTCCCAAGCCTTTAATCCACCTGCATAGTGGACTCAAACCACTCAATTCCCCATTTATCTTTAATGCCATGGGGTATTGCAACTGGACAGGATTTAGAGGTTGATTACAAATTTCAAACATTATACTCAGAGAGAGAAGTCACTTACCCAAGGTCACACGGTGAGTTAGACACAGAACCAGGACTAAAATCTAAGCCTTCTAAGTGCCATTTAAGGTCTCTTGTTATAAAAATGTACTGCCCAATGGTTCCAACTCTATCATTATATTATTGGAGTAGTGAATTCCCAGTCACTAAAGGTGTTTAAACAGAATCTGGAGGATAATTTAGGATTCTCGCTTCAGGTCAAGATTTTGGATTAGGTGGTCTATAATATCCCTTTCTTTTTGTAGTATGGTAGAAAAGAGTTTCAGACTTAGAATCAGGAGATAAAATCAGGAAGATATGGGTTGAAATCCTATCTCTGACACTCATTAGCTGGGTGTCTCTAACCAAGTCATTTAGCATTCCTATGTCTCTCGTATTTTTCATCTGTAAAATGAGAGGGTCGAATATGATGATCTTTAAGACCCCTTCCTAAATCTAGGATCTTAGAAATATTAATACAATGATTTAGTTCCATGCCATGCGTTTATACTTTCTGGTATCTATGGTTACATCACTTAATCCTTTTCAACCTTATCTTCATTATCTGGGAAATGAGGATAATCACTATACACAGTTTACTTTAAAGGGTTTTTGAAAGAAAAAACTTCAATAAGAAAATTTGTGAATTAATGTTATTATCTCTGATTCTGATTCCCTCCTCTTGTTTCAACACATCCCACAAACTCCCTGACCTTTTGATTCTAAAATCTCTTTTCTTTTTCTTTTTTTTTTGCTGAGATACTTGGGGTTAAGTGACTTGCCCAAGGTCACACAGCTAGGACGTGTTAAGTGTCTGAGGCCAGATTTGAACTCAGATCTTCCTGACTTCAGGGCTGCTGCTCTATCCACTGCACCACCTCGATGCCCTCTTCCACATTTCTTAGGTATGCCACTTTTCCTCTATTCTTCAGTCAGAACAGTGAAAGCCTCCTATTCTTCCTTACCTTTCTATCTCTAAATTTCTGAAGATGAAAGATTTTAGAGCATTTCCAGATCAAGATGTATAAATTGCGTTTATCAACAAAGAGAAGAGAAAGGAATAAGGATAAAACCTGTATTCAGGACTTTAATCAGAAGGAAACAAGGAGGCATTCATCATACAGGTCAAAGGAGTCTTTAAAAAACTCTCATCCTTCGCTTTGGGATGAAAGGAGAGTTGTAATTTGGTTGCTGTCCATGGTCCTGATTTCTTGATAGTCTTTTTACATCTTGACAGCCTACTCTTGTCATAATCCGTTAGAGCTGGAAGGAATTTTAGTAGTGATCATCTAAGCCAATCCCACTCCCTGAGCCCTTTATTCTACAGATGAGGTAACCGGAGGCCAGGAGAAGAGAGGTGACTTGGCGAGTATCACATAGATGATTCATGGTAGAGTTAAGAAATGAATTCAAATCATGCTCAGACTATCTTCCTGCTGTGCTCCAGCCTTGATTTCAGATCTGGCACTCCAGCCCCCACTCTGGAAACTTTTATTTCTTATTTGTGAGAGTTCACAATATCTAGTGGCACCTAGATCCATCACACTGCAGTCTGGCTATCTTCATGCCTTGTTTTGGAAAATACACTCATTCCTGTCCTCTGCCTCTTTACTCCAGGAATAATAATAAAACCGACAATACATTCCTGGACTACATTCACCATCCTATGACTTTCTAGACCAAAATGCTCCTCTTTGACAACAACTTTACTGTATGTGTTAGGTTTCCATGATAAAATGTAAAATCCTTGAGAGCAGAGAATTTTTTGCTTTTTGAATGTCTCCAATGCTTAGCATAATGCTTGACATATAGTAACCTATAGTACCATAGAGGTCTTCTGGTCTTAACACTTAATTTTATAGGTGAGGAAAGTAAATATTGAATAACTAGAAAGATTGAATAACTTTCCCATAGTCACATGTTGGGGTTTAAATCCAGGTGTTCAGACTCTAAATTCTACAGTATTCCATTCCCACCCTTCATCCATTCAGTTTATTCAGGGAAGGTTTTTTGAGAGGAGATTTTTATTCAGTAGTATGAATAAAATGAACTGTGTGGCAAGATTGTGAGCTTCTTAAGAGCAGAAATTATCCCCTATTAATCTCTATTCTATGCCATATTCTTGGCCATCTGAGTGTCTGCTCTGTCACTAATTGATTATCTTTCAGCACTCCCCTCCCTTCCATCAATTCTGCCACTGAACACATAGTGGGTACTCAGAAATTGTGTTTTATATGACTGATTGAATTAATGAATTGGTGGAGAGGTTCCCTAGTAAAAAACACAAGATTTACAGAAGTATGTGTATGTGTGTGTATGTAAGAGAGAATTAGAAGTAAAAGAAAATGTGAGAACTGGGGCTGTAATGATGGACAAAGACATTGAGAAAAGAAGGGATGAAGAAAAGGTGGGACATATGTCCAGAAGCTATTGAATCTAATTGTTTGGAGGCAATTCCCTTTCCTCTCTGCTGGAGGTACTGAGAGAAGCTGAACAGAATGATTTCATTTGAATCAAAGATTCACAGCTGGAATCTGAGCTGGAAGAGGTCTCAGAGGTGCATCTAGTCTTATGATTCACATCGATTGTTAAAAATTTTCTTCCTTTTGTTGACTTAGCATGACCTCCATTTGACTTTTCCTCATGCTATTAGTTCTGTGTTCCAAGAACAAGCAAAATAAACTAGTATCACCTATACCATGACAGTTCTTTTGATATTTGGAGGTAGTTGGTAAGATGTGGATATATTTCTGGGCCTGGAGTCAAAAGGACTTGAGTTAGAAATTCAGTCTCAGATGCTGACTAACTATGTTACTCTAGGCAAGTCATATAACCTCTCTCTGCCTCAGTTTCCTTAACTGTAAAATTGGAGAAATAATAACACTTTCAGGATTAGTTGGAATATAAGAGTATATATAAGTGCTTCACAAATCTAAAAGCACTATACAAATGCTAGCAATAATAATCACAGTTATCATAGTCACACTAGGCAAGTTTCCTTAACTATTCTTATTCATTGGAATTGGAATAATTGAATGAACAAGAATAGGCAAAAGCTGAAAGGAATTTGAAAACATGGGACCCAGAATATGTACATTACTTATTCCAATTACATCACTTTCAGAGGAAAAACCTGAGAATAAAGAAGAGAAAAGGGACTTATTGAAGACCATTTAGTGAGCTGGTGGTTGTCAAAACAGATCCCAGATTTTCTGCCTTCTAGTTCATTTTTTTTCCCCAGTGGTACTAAGTAGTTTGTTACTCATCAAGGTGATCCAGTGAATACATGAGTCAGTTGCACAAGGTGAAAAGAATTGTGCAGTTGACAGATTTTTTAAAAATTTCATTTGTATTTTATGGAATAAAAGAAGCATTTCCATAATGCATATTAGAAAGATGATTGCACATAAAAGTGTGAATCTATTGTGTACAACATGTTTTTCCTTTTAAACATAAATATTGTATATGACATATACAATATTATATATAACATATTTAACATATGTGATATATTATTATAATTAATACAATACAATATAATTAATATATAATAAAATTATCACATAACTTTCTTTTTTTCTCTTTTTGATTCTTTCTTCCCACCTGAATCCTACCCTGGAAATGCCTATCATTAGACACAAATAGGCATATATATATACATACATACGTAAAATTCTTCGATACATCTATTCATCAGTTCATTCTTTGGATGCAGATAGCATCTTTCATCACATATCCTTTATTTTTAATTTGTGTATTTATAGTGGATAGATAATTTTAGTGCTTGAACTTGAGTACTGGTGATCTTGCTGCTCACTCATACTCCTGCCTTGAACCCTGCCTCTTGTCTTACACCACAATTTTTGTAATTGTTCTGTGATTCTGTACACCTGACCTGATATTTCAGGATTCTCCTCAAGCAAAGTTCTCTTTGACACATCCTTCTGCTTCCTGGCTCTCAAAACGTCTTCCTGTACTACAGGGAATTACCAGATGTACCTCATATCAGGCCCTAACCTCAGCCTATCTCCAGACAGCACTATGATAAAAGTACATGAAACTATTTTATTTAGGTTTATATAGAATTTTGTCATTTACAAAAGGAATTCATTGTTTTTAAAGGACTTTAAAAACAATGGACTTCTTTTTGTAGTTTATAAAAAGAATTTTGGTGCTGGGAAGGAACCTGGATTACTAGTTTTCATTCCACTTCTGACTGTTTAATACCAAGCCTCAATTGCTGGCTCTTTCTGAGACTTTCCTTATCACTTCTGGTCTCCTCATTCCGGAATATTCATCCTTCCCTGGGATTTCTCATCCCAGAATTTTTTCTGTCGTTAGCCCTCTTTTCTCATTGGTAAATTCTTCATGGGCCTCCATTTTGGGGAGAAGCACAGGGTGATCAGCCTTCATTTCCCTCTTGTCTCTGCTTCTGACTTTATAGACTTAAACCCCATATATGGGCTTTTGTGATTCTTCCCTCCTCTGCCTCATCCAATTTTTCAGCTCTTTTTTGTATGTACTGTCTTCTTTGTATGTTGTTGTTTGTCCTTCATTTTTGAAGAGGACCAATGACATAATGGGATGATGTCTTGATTTATTCATGAATTGGATTTAAGTGAGACACAGTTGCACAAAGTTGTCAGCTCATGCTCTCTTCCAGTAGTCATTGAAGTCCAGTGGCAAGGCAAAAGTCAAGATTGGCAGTGGCCCAGAATGCAGTGGATGACCTTGACCACAAGCTCACTGTCTTCCTTTCTGTTTGTATCTACATCCCCAGAATTTGACACAAGGCTTGGTATATACTGAGCACCTGATTGTCTTCCAGACATTGGATTAGAAGTACTGAGTTCAAGTATTAGCTGTATTTACTAGCTGTGTAATTTTGAGCAAGTGAGTTACTTCTTTTCTCTGATTCTTAGGTTTTTATTTTTTTTTTCTGAAAAATGGAGAAGTTTTACTAAATGATCTCTAAGATTTCTTTCTAATTTATCATTAAATATTTTTTAATCTACAAAAGGATTTTATAGTTTATAAAAAGCTTTCTCCTTCTTTTCTTCCTCCTCTTCTTCTTTCTCCTCTTCCTTCTCTTCCTCCTCCTCTTCCCAATATCCCAGTGAAATTGACAGGGCAGAAATTATTGCCCCCATTTTACAGATGCAGACACAAAAGACCAGAAGAACTTATTCAATTTATTTTGCCTTTTAAGCCAGAGGATTGTCCTTGAGTTGTCACTGACTGTGAACCTTAATGAAAGAAATATAGCATATCCAGATGTAACTTTACAGACTGAGCCTTTCTCAGAGTAGCAGGGTCTTCTCACTGGCAGACAGAGGGGCTGGGAAATGAGGGAAAATCAATAAAAATGTAAATCTTATCAGTTAAATCCTGCCCCAGTATGAGTTCTGGCTGCAGAGAAAGATAAGACAGTACTGGACAGGAGAGGCTCAGATTAGCCAGGCTGAGACAGAATAAGGAATGAAGTTGGAGCTGGTAAAGATGAGGGAGAGGGAGAAAAAAAAAACATCCTTGAAACTAAGGAAACATGAAATTAGTGGAAAGCAATGGAGAAAAGGATAAGGGGAGAAATGGACAGAAGATCTGAGTTTCCTGGAGGTTTCTCAGGATCAGGGTCTTTTCCCTCTCATATCAGGGGCTCCTCGAAGGGAAGGCCATGTCCTCTCCCCAGAATCTGGATTCTCAAAGGACAGAGGCCATTTCTCCCCAATCATGCAAGTGTGTGTGTGTGTGTGTGTGTGTGTGTGTGTGTGTAGGATTCCCTGAGGACAGGTGATTATGGAATCTTAGAAGTAGGAGGATCTTTAAAAGGCATCTAATATAATCTTATCTTCAACATCTCCAACAAGTGGCAGTATCTCTCTGCTTGAATATCTCCAGGAATGAGGAGCCCAGTATCTTACAAGACAGCCCCTCTAGTTCTAATAGTTCATATTTTCAAGCTCATACTTCCTTTGAACTGAAATCTGCTTCCTATTGCTCTTGTTTCTGACTTCTGAAGTCAAATACAATTTTGCTTTCTCTCTTTATGATAGCTATTTAGATACTAGGCAGCTATCATATCCCTTTAATCTTCTTTTCTATAGGCTAGACTGGTTCCCTCACTTACAGCATGATCTTCAGGACTTCCCTCTTTTTTGGTATCCTTCTTCTGAAAATGGTTCATTTTTTTCTCAATGTGACCAGAACTGAACACAAAATTATTCATTATGAACTTGTTTAAAAATATTTTGATTATAATTAATTTCCTTTGTAATTATATGTATTCTTATTTGTTAAAAACTTTTTTCTGAGAGGTGTCAGCTAACTGCCAAAGGGGTCTATGAAAGAAGGAAGCAAGCACCTATTATGTGCCAGACACTGTGCTAAGTTATTTACAAATATTATCTCATTTGAGCTTCACAAAACTCCTGGAATATTAGGGGCTATTATTATTATTATTATTTTATAGTTGAGGAAACTGAGGCAGACAGATTAAGTGACTTGCCCAAGGACACACAGCTAGGCAATGTCAAGGTCAGATTTCATCTCTGGTCTTCCTGAATCCAAGTCCAGAATTCTATTTTCTGCACCACCCAGTGGTATCTCTATGACACAAAAAAGTTAAGAATGTCCAAGTAGTCTGAAAAGGGCAAAGAATTATCATTTCCCTTCTCTGGATGCTAAACATCTAATCTGCCATTTAACACTGTTCAATCATGTTGAGCTTGTAGTCCATTAAGACCTTCCAGATCTTTTAAAATACAAAGTATGCTTTCCTCATTTTATACTTGTAAACTTTTTAAACTCAAGTATACATGTATCCTTACTAAATTTTTCCTACTAAATTTGGCCCATTGTTCTATTGAGTTTTTGAGACCCTTGCTCTGTTGCACATCTTGTTAGCTATACAACTCAATTTTGATTCATTTGCAAATTAGATAGACATGAATCTATGTCTTCTTCCACACTACTGATAAACACATTGAATGGTGCAGAGCCAAGATCAAACCCCTGGAGTACTCCATTAGTGATTATTCTCTAAATTGGCTTCCTGATAATAGCATCCATTAATGATTACTCTTTGTATTAAGTCATGAAAAGATATGTCTAGACTACACCTATCCATCTTGCCCACAAGAATAATGTAGTACTTGTATATAGTCTCCTAGATAAAGCTATCCTCGCTTCAAGCACTCTGTGAGTCTGTATCTACTCAAAAGCCACAAATTTTGAGCTCCCATTAGTGTGTTTACTTTTATTAGTCAGCCAACAGTCACAACAAATTCATATGAAAGATACTTAAGAAAAATAAACAAAATAAAGAAAAATAATAATCAAACATCTTTCCAATTAACCTGATACATACTCTCACAAACACACATCCCATCAGTGAGAAGAATGAACAGAATTAAGGAATTTTCATGGAGGGATTCACACATGTAGTTAACATATGGTGGCCAATATGTTTGGAAGGGAAGCCTCTGATGTTGCAGGGCTGATGATGTTTTCTGGTGAGATCATCTCACTGCTCCCATCCAAGCTGATCTTGTGTAGAATTGTGACTCTGCTATGCAACCTCTGCCAGGTATTGCTCATTAATGTTTTCATTGGCTATTACTCAATGTTTTTTCACAGTCCCATCACTAATTCTGACCATTACCATGCTTGATTCCATGGATACAAAATTGGAGAGTTTCTCTTTATTTATAGATTTGGTAAGAGTATTATCTCTTTCTCAGAAAGCAGAGTGGACTCTGCCATCACTTTTTTTTTTATTAAAGCTTTTTATTTGCAAAGCATATGTATGGGTAGTTCTTCAACATTGACCCTTACAAAGCTTCCCATTGCAAATTTTTACCCCCTAGTTCCCTCCCCTCCCCTAGATGGCAGGAAGTCCACTACATGCTAATTATATTAAAATACTTGACAAGTCAAATATATGTATACATGTTTCCACACTTATTTTGCTGTGCAAGAAAAATCGTATCTACAAGAAAAAAAATCTGAGAAAGGAAACACAATGCAAGCAAACATCAATCGAGAGCACAAAAATGTTATGTTGTGGTCCATATTTCACATCCCTCTCTCTGGGTGTATATGGCTTTCTTCAGTGAACAATTGGAAATGGTTTGAAACATTTCATTGTTAAAAAGAGCCATGTCCATCAGAATGGATCATCATATATAGTCTTCTTGTTGCTGGGTATAATGATCTCTTGGTTCTGCTCATTTCACTTAGCATCAGTTCATGTAAGTCTCTCCAGACCTCTCTGACATCATCCTGCTGGTCATTTCTTATAGAACAATAATATTCCATAACATTCATATACTACAATTTATTCAGCCATTCTCCAATTGATGGGCATCCATTCAGTTTCCAGTTTCTAGCCACTACAAAAAGGGCTGCCACAAACATTCTTGCACATGTGGGTCCCTTTCCCTCCTCTAAGATCTCTTTGGGATATAGGCCCAGTAGAAACACTGCTGGGTCAAAGGGTATGCACAGTTTGATAACGTTTTGGGCATAGCTCCAAATTGCTCTCCAGAATGGTTGGATCCGTTCACAGTTCCACCAACAATGTATCAATGTCCCAGTTTTCCCACATCCCCGTCAACATTCGTAATTGTCATTTCCTGTCATTTTAGCCAATCTGACAGGTGTGTAGTGGTACCTCAGGGTTGTCTTAATTTTCATTTCTCTGATCAATAGTGATTTGGAGCACCTTTTCATATGACTAGAAATAGTTTTAATTTCATCATCTGAAAATTTTCTGTTCATATCCTTTGACCATTTATCTATTGGAGAGTGTCTGCCATCACTTTTTAAATTTAAAATCCATTGATTTCCTTATGAAGCATTTCGGGTTTTGAGTTTTTGAAAAGTAGGAACCTTATATCTCACTTATGATAGTGTGGAAGAGTTCCTTCCTAGCTTTTTTCCCATAAGAAGGGACCTCTCTGTCTCAGAATCTTGACTAGATTGGGTCTTCCTTTGCAGAAAAGTCCTTCCTCTAGATGACAAACTCACTAGACTCCAGAACAGAACTATCTTTTGCAAATTACTGTCTTCAGGATTAAATTTATTTTATCACCTCTCTTTCCTACTCATCAAAAGCAGGAAATTTAAAAAAGAAGTATTTTAAAAGCATTTACTATATGCCAATCCCTGTGCTAAGCAATGTAGATACAAATATTTATATAAAAAAAAGGAAGACAGTATTTGCTCTCAAAGAGCTTACATTGGAATGATGGAAGACATCACACAAAGGAGAGCTCAAGAAAGGGTCAAGGAAGGAAAAATGAAGGTACCTGGGCAAAGCCATGGTTTTGAAGTCAAAAGCACAGTCAGAAAATAAGTGAAGATTGAAAATCCTGGGCCATTCGTTCAAAATAAGGGCTCTTGAAGAACTTACCAATGAGGGAAAGGATTGGGAGGGGTATTGAGGTTTTTCTCTCTGATTCAGACTCCCAAAGTTCATGTAATTCTCTGTTTAATTTATGATGGCTAAACTATATTTAGCATCCATATTAGATGCTGCCCTCTCTTCCAAAATTGTCAAGGGCTTTCAAAATTTGAAGTTTCCAGTTTCTCAACTTCCAAATTCTTTTCCTCTCCCATGAAAATGAGCCGAAGGGGAAAAAACACAACAAACTAAGCCCAAGGGACAAGGTTATCATCTTCCTCCTGCCTAACTGAAGAAATGTAAAATGTTTTCCCCAATTTCTTGCTGAAAAAAGGTATGAAATACAGATTATTTAGAAGTGATTCAAATTTCAAGTAGGGATTGGATCAGGTAATCTCTGTAAACACTTATAATCATGACATTCTGTTATTAAGCTTAACAAAGTGAAATTTATTGTCGTTGCTGTTGTTCTTTATCATCATCATCTTCTTCTTCTGAATTATCCTTTTTTGAGTAATGGGAAACACTCCAATAGTATGTGATTGTTGTTCAGTGATGTACAACTTTTCATGGCCTAATATGGGGTTTTCTTGGTCAGGTTACTAAGTAGTTTGTTATTTCCTTCTGTAGTGGATTAGATAAAGAGAGTTAAGTGAGCTATTCAAGATCACACAGCTAGTGATTCTCTGAGGCTGGATTTGAACTCAGGTCTTTCTGACTCCAAGTCCAGCTCTCTATTCACTGATCCATATAGTTGCCTCAATAGTATGTGATAGAATATTCTCATAGGTTGAGGAAACTTGGTTGGTCCTAAGAGTAATTTCTAAATATTAAGTCATTTGGGAATTGAAGTTACTCTAGAAGTTGGTCAAGTGTACCATTACAGCTAAATTATATGCTTGGTGGAGAACAGGGAGTGAAGAGACTTCTTCCTGATATTTATAGATAACCTCTGGAACATGACCTCTAAAGCAAGTTTCATCAGCCTATGGAAACATTCTTCCTGAGTAAATTTACCCAAATTCTATATACTTTTCACACTTAGTCTAAGGCCTATTGATTGTTTGAAATTTATTCTCACCTCCTTTAGTAGCAGGACATTCTGTCTCTTACTTTAAGTGGGAGTAAAGTGATTCAGTTGAGTTAATCAATTAATCACATTCTTAAATGGCTGAAGTTATAAAGCAAGTGGGGCACCAGAAGCTGGCAAGTAACCAGGAAAGTTCTTGATTGGCTAAAAGGGAGCTTGGCCTTGGAAGTCAATTGGGTGCTTCCCTTAGCAAACTAGGAAGATGGGATTCACATAAGAAAAGCAAAGACTCTTCCTGTTTTTATTTTATTCTTTCTCTTTTTTTCACTATTTCCATCTTTATCTTTCTGTCTTTCTAATCTATATTCTGAGTTCTAATAACATTTCTTATACTCAGATCTACATTGCTGTGTACTGAACATATCTCATCTCATCAATATCTCAACCTTATCCCCTCTAAAACATCACTGATTATATTTCCAAGGAAACTTCATCTTCCTCCAAATTCTTTTCTTATCTTTTTTTTTTTTTTTTTTTGCCAAGGCACTTGGGATTAAGTGACTTGCCCAGAGTCACACAGCTAGGAAGTAAGTGTCTGAGGACAGATTTGAACTCAGGTCCTCCTGATTCAGGGCTGGTGCTCTATCCACTGCATTAACTAGCTGCTCCACCTCCTCCACTTTCTTTGTTTTGCTTAAGGGCATCACCATTTTTCTAGTCATCCAGGTTGGTAAACTTGAAATCTTGGACTACTCCCTCTCCCTCATGCCAACACTCTTCTCCCTTCTTTGCCACTGAATTAGATGCTAGGTTTTATCAACTCTACTGACACATCTATCACATTTGTCCTTACTTTTATCGTCATTGCCACATCCTAAATTGAGTTTCTTGTGCCTGGGCTGTGGCAACAGTTTTCTAGTTGTTTTTTTCCCCAGCCTCTAATTTTTCACTGCTCTGAACCATCCTCCATACAGTTGCTAAAATAATCTTTCTAAAGCACATTATGGTGTAGTCATGATCCTCCTCTACTCTAGAATCTCCAATGACTCCTCATTGCATAGATAAAATACAAACTCATCATATCCTAGCTTCACACAACCTTTCCAACTTTATTTCACATTATTCCCCTTCACACATTCTATAGTCTAGCCAAATTGGACTTCCATCAATACCTTGGATTTGTCATTCTCTCTCATTTTTCCTTGTACTAATATATTCCATCTTTTATGCCTGGAAGGTACTCCTCCCCCATTCCAGTGTCTTAGAATTTTCATCTTCCTTCAAGACTCAGCTCAGAGACCATCTGATGTAGTCCATGATCCCCTTTATTTTTGGTGCCCTCTCCTCAATTTACTTATCTATGATTTTCTTGTATCTACCACTTCTCCCAAGCAGAATGGAAGCTTTTCAAGGGAGAGTCATTCTTCTCATCTCATCTTTATGAGAACACAAATAAAGATAGTCTTCTGTGAAAAAGGCAAAAAAAAACTGTTTTAAACAAATGATTCTCTACAGCATATCACATATATTTAGTCACACAAGTAGCAAAAAGTGCAGAAAATTTTTCTTATTGATGTTTATTGTTTGTGGATTACAACAGGTATTTGATTTTCTCATACATAATTTAAAAACAATAAAAACTCCCTTGACAAAAAAGCTACAGAGAAAATTTTCTTTGGTGACTATACATACCAAGCAAGGCACAAAACAGAGATATGATTTATCTCTACAAGCATTTGCCATTATCATGGAGGATGTTTTGTACAAGATCAAATGGGAGAGAGATTCTCATCAACACTCAGGTCCTCCAGATACTTCAGTTTCTGAACAATATTTTGTTGATTCAATCAAACTCTCAGATATTGCAGGAGCTCCTCAATGAAATAAATGAGTATGAGAAAGAGATCAGTCCAAGAAATTAATAAGGAACAAAAGAACCCTATATAGTAATATCTATAATAAGGTTGGATGGCCAAGATATTGACTTAATTATCAGTGCATATATCCTGGATAAAAACTCCTGAAAGATAAGGAGTTGAGCTCAAATCCAAGAAGGAGAGTAGGTTGGATTTCAATAGGAAAATTGTAGAGTGGTTTCAACCTCCCCAACATTTCTCTCTTGTGCAAAGGCTCCTTTCTTTCTTTTTTTTAAAATTTTAACACAAATGTTTTCCCAGGGAAATAGGAATGTTTGCAGAGCAATAATAATTGTAGATGGCCCAAAGTGCACTAAGGACGCACAAGTTGTATACAAATAAATTGTAGCTGTAGCATATCTCCAGCAATGACCTATGTGCAATAAATGGCATGAGAAAATCACTGAGGAAATGTATGATTGGAAAGTAGTTAACATGATTTGAGTGTGGAATTAGCTTGACAATTTGAGAACTTCATTGATTCTCTTGAAATGTTATTTTAAAAAAGACATAAAAGGGGGGCAATCAGGAGGTACCCTGAAGTGATCACAGATTCTGGAGTTAGGAGGGCCTGAGTTCAAATCCAACCATAGTCGCTTTACTACTGTGTGATACTGGGCAAATCATTTAATCCTGATTAGCTCAAAAAATTTAAAATAAAAAAGATGCAGAAGGTCTCTAGCACATGTAGAAGATCTATGGAAGAACATGGATGACTGCTGCACAGAGGAGGAAGAGATGAAAACCTGAGGTCTATCCATACTGAAGAGAGCACAGATCCATGGAATTGTTTGTAGGATCTAGCTCAATACTGTGGTTTGGATAGCCAATATACACATCATAAAGCCAAGAATTTGAAAATATGAATTGAGGAAAAGAGAAATGTTTGCAAGTGATTTGATTTAGGGATTTTCATCTCTCTGCTTTTCATTCTCCCATTAATTTGAAAATAACATCAAAAAGACCATTGGGTTCAAAATTGTTAGGAGACTCCTAACAATTTTTTGGAAAGAGTATCCTCTAAAATTCTACTGAATAACAGTTTGACTATTGGGCATTGTTGAAAGAAATGAAACAAGCATTTATTAAATGCCTACTATTTTCAGGTACCCTGCCAAGCACTTTACAAATATCTCATTTAATCCTCACAATAACCCTGAGTCGTAGGTAGGTGACAGGTAAGAAATGGAGGCAAACCAAATTTAAATGATTTGCCCAGAGTCACACAGTAAATGTCTGAGTCTTCCTGATTCCAAGCTATTCACTGTGCCACCTAGTTCTCCAGCTGGAGAGCTACAAGGACTTCCTAACCCTATGTCAGATACAGCTTTCAGACAAAGACATTGCCCTTTGAAACTGAGGTTTTAAAAAGTTGACTTAACTTTGTGGTAGTTCTGTATTCAAAAGAACTTGGCTTCTGGAAAGAAATCTTTTACATCTATATTTTATATACTTCCATTTGTAGATGCTGTAATCCCTGGATAAATTGCAGACTGCTGGCAATTACTATTTGCTTTTGTCTTTATATTCCACATGCTTCTTGGTGCTCATTAAGTTCTTATTTATTGATAGGAGAGGGAAAAAACTACCACAGCTTTTTCTGTGGTCTGATAATCTCCCTTTATGAGGATGGTTGATTGAGGGTCCTGTCTTACAAAAAGCTATTTCTTAAGCCTTTGAACTTTAAGCTAAGAGAGAGATAACAGAGTCCAGTGTTCTGCTAATGCAGAAGATGTAACACTTCAGCCCACGACTGAAGCCAGAAGCTGGAAGCAGAGAGAAGCAACATTAGCTCAAACTTAGTGGAGTCATATGCGACAAGGACCAGAAATGACATCTATGGCATACTCTTTATCATTATCTCTGAAAAAAAGGTCAGTGAAAAGCAGTATCCCCAGAGACAATGAGACACTCAAGACCATCTGGGGATGGCAAAGTGGAATTGTGTGATGACATGATTAGAAGACTAACCTTTTGGTCTCCAGCATGAACAGGTGACTATCATATGAACACCTTATGGTCACTGAGTCAGTAAGGATGTCCCATGCTTTGTCTAACCTGGGACTCCACTACGATATGTCATTTTGGGTCTATCAACCTATGAAATGCTTCATTTTATCATGTCTTCCACATCCCTTAGGCTACAAGTTCCCTGTATATGTCCCCCTGGCCATATGTGTGCCTACATCTTCCTCCTGGTTATATGTATATTTGTGGGACAGTGTGATTCAGATTTATGGAAGAAATATTTTTTGGCACTTTACAAGGACCCTCATCCTTTGCAGTATGAAATTAGGATCAGTGCCTACAATATAGCAGATGTTTTGTATGTGAGAAATAACTCATTTGCCCTCCTGTTCTATTTCAATAAGTATTAATCAATTTTATATTTTATATAAATCACAAAGGGATAATTAGATAAGATAGATTCTTATAGTAGACCTTTATAATAGACCTCAAAATTTAATATACACTAAATATACACTACTTGTTTACCAAGTTATAAAGCTCACTTATACAACTACAAGAATGCTGACAAAGGTATCTCCATCCTGTTTTGCTTACATTCCGTGTCCAAACCCCATAATATGGGTTGATATCTTGATTTTTTGGAAAGTTCCCCAACTTATTTTTGTATCTGCAGACTACTCTTTTGTGCCCAACATGAGCAGATAACTATCATAGAACTATTGTATGATCACTGACTCAGTAGAGATGTCCCATGCTTTGCCTAACCTAGGACTCTACTAAGTTATGTCATTTTTGGCCCTCAAAAGCAAAGTCTATCAACTTATGAGATGCTGTATTTTACTATATTTCTTTTTAATATTTGGATATCAAATCCTATAAAAACAAGGTCCTGGAGACTTGGGGTATCTCAGGTCATGAAGAAGGTCTGAGGTCCAGTGCATTAGAGGGAACCATGAACTCTTTAATAAAGTGCCATTGGCTAAAGCTCAATGGTTTTTCTTGCAGATTGGACAATTATAATATCCATAAGTAAATGTTTCTTTGAACATAGTGGGCACCTGAAAGTTTGTTAAATTGGCTTTTTGGTTTATCATAGTCTTTCATTTGGTTCTCTATCTCATTCATTATGTTCTTCACTCCCTCTCTTTCCCTTCCTATTCTCTCTCTCTCTCTCTCTCTCTCCTTCCTCACTCCCCAGGAGCCCCAGCTAATCTGACTTTGTTGTAACTACTCTTCTCACTCCCTTATCTTTGTACCCCTGCTTTCCTCTCTCCCTCTTCTCTCTCTTTTTCTAGTCTGTCATGTTCTGCCCCCAAAGGAATGACAGGGATGTACAAGCTTCAGAGGGTGGAAGGAAGGAAAGAATTTTCTCTCTAGTGGACTCAGTCCTAGGTTTGTTTACGCAGACAGATGGGGGTCAGTCAGCCAGGAAAGAAGGCTTGCCCTCAGGTCCTCAAGGAAATCAGGTGGCTGAACAGAAAAGAAATCAGGCAATGAGCCGAGAAAAGTCATCAACTCAAAATCCAAGAATGTTAGAACTGACAGATCCCTTAGAGATCATGTACTCCAACCCCAACATTTTATAGAGGGAACACCCAGAAGGGGGAAATGACTTATTTGTAGTCACAAATCAGTCAATGGTGAAACCTAGTTGCTAAGGACACAGAGGTGAATCCCAGACCAAGACACTTCCCATCACATGAGGCAGCTGTCTGTTATGTGTTGTTTCTTTGTTTCCTCATGCCAGTTTTGTCCCCTTAAAGAAACTGGTTACTCCTCAGCATAGAATGGAAGGAAGCTCAGGGTCAGGATTGATTGCTGGACAGAGAGCTCAGATTCACCTCTATTCTATTTTCTTTCCTTTTCCCCCAATCCTATATCCCCACAACACAGTGCCTATGACCTAACGGTCTCCTAAATCACCATTTCTACCCTCTTTCCCCCATATATACCTCTCAAATCACACTAAGCTGCCGAGTCAGTCAGATGATTGATATTGCAAGGGCAATCTTTGGCTTAATAGTTAGTCTGTTCAGTTCCTCATCAGATCTCTAGTAGAGAAGCTCTCCATTTGCTCTTTCAGGGACCTGCTATGATAAGACCATAAATATTACACAGGACTTGGTATGAGACAGAACTGGCAATGCTATGAATCAGGCATTTCATAGGAAAGGGTGGGAGACAGGAACGAGTGACAATGAAGGACAGAAAAAAATAAGATTTTTCTATTTGGTCATTAGTGAATATAACTCTTATCCCTTTTTCCCCTTGGCCAATAGGAGACACAGGAGGGACAAGAGGTAGAATCTCTTCCTGGGATATGCACAGTCTATTTAGAATTCTCTAAGTTGATAGGGATTTTTGATTTGGAAAAGATTTGCTTTTGCTGAGGACTCATGCACCAAGATTCAAGAAAACCATGCTGTTGACATGAAAGAGAGTGGACTTTCAGTTGTGCCAGTCCCCTGTGTTTCTCCATGTGTGTTGGCAGAGCATTGGGGTGGAAGTGGGAGTGGGAATGGTTATTGTCCCTATGAAAACAGTTATATAGAAAACAAGTAGAACCAATACTCCATAGCCCTATAGATCATATAGGAAGGTAAAGAAGAGACACCAAGATTGATGTGACTATCAGAATCTACCACACAGAACATCCCTCCTCACTGTTACCTTTGAAGCACCATCCAAAGAAAACTCCAGCTCTGTTTACTTTCTATTTCCCTTCAGAGGGTGAAAGATATTCAACTCCCTTGGCTATAGTCATTAAGACCTGCAAGAGGAAGCCTATTTCCTTAGAAGCTTTTTTTTTTTCACTCATGATATTTGAAATTGCAACTAATGTAATACAGTTATTTAAAGTGATTTCTATCCAAACCTAGAAGTACACAGTTTAAAATCCAAAAGGGAGTGGAGATTTTCCTCAGTTTAGGCTGAGGTAAGAGGTGAGTGATAAAGAAACTTTCTTCAATATCCCAATCCCAGACTACTTGGGAACCTAGATAAAGATTTGATGAGGAGGAAATGAGACAGGGGTAGAAATTGGTGGGGGTGGGGATTTATATTACCATACATTTGCACATAGCATAGTCAGACATTTGGTGTAGCCCCCACTCCCTTTCTACCCCAACTCTTGCTGAGTTAAGTAAATGTTCCCAAAAGTTTTCAGAAAGATCTTTCTGGCCCCTTCCCATTGTGAAGGGTCATGTCTTGTCTCTGCAGACAGGGCAAAGATCCTGAAGACAAAGGCCATGGGTTTTCCAAGAATGAGGACTCACTATGGGCAGGGTTGTTGTTTTATCCCTCATACTGGGGCCTCTCTGAAAAAAATGAAGATATATGTCTTCTCAGATGAGAGGATGTGTATGGATCCTTGGAGTGCGGGAATCCTAAGAGAAAGGAATGATCCTCCTCCTCTTCTTGCCATCTCTCTTCAAAGTTTAGTACAAGGGTCTGTCCCCTAGTTATGCCTGATCAATGCTAACTGATTGACCATCCCATTTTTCAGACCTTGGCCACAGAATCCAGGGCAGACCTAGCCTCCCATCCTCTCTCCTATATTTCCTCATAAGGTTTCTGTTTGGCTTTCTTTTTTTGCTATTATTACATCCTGTCTGCATCATGGCTATTTATGTATTTGTCTAATTTCCCCTATTAAGTTGTAAGCTCTCTGAGAACTATGCCTGATTTATCTTTGTGTTTCCCTGTGGCAGCTCAACCTCATAACACTGAGCATAGGGCCCTGAATATGATAATCATAACTATACTTTCTGTAGCAGGTAACTTTTCCTCACCCCCATAGTAATGAGATAGGATTATACAAAGATTACTACCCCATTTTACAGATGAGGTAATTGAGGCTCAATAAAGTATTGGGATTTACCCAAGTTCACACAGGTTGGTGAATATCCAAAATGCAACTTAAAACCCATTATTACAATACTTAGAATTCAATATTTGATTGTACCATGCATGTGCTTAACCTCTTATAAGCAAATAGTGTCACTTGTGAACTTTGGAGGAAATAACCCATATTTTTGAGGAGAAGTTCATTTACTAAGTTATTATTTTATACCTAAGGAGAAACATCAATGTCCATGAAACCTCTGTGAAAACAGGAGACTTCATGATTGGCTAAGAGTGAGCTAGAGATTGGTAGAATAAGTTAAGTGGACAGATTTCAAAAAAAGAAAAAGGACAAATATTCTAGAGAAGATAATTCTATTCTCCAGGACCACTGATGAGTTGGTGTTGTGGGATACATAGCTCAGAGAAAATTAAGAATTAAGTTCTTCTTTAGTTACTTTAGTTAAGGACTAGATTAGACAGTTAAGGTAGCATCTAGTTTGGGACTGGCTCTGCATCTCTAGACATCTGTGTATTTAACACTCTTTCTATGGATTGTTATTTCTAATATGCAGGTATTCTCTTTTCCCCTGTGAACAAATGCTATCAAATACACTCACGGGAGCTAAAGTGTGAGAAGATGGATTAGAAAGGAAGAGATAGAAATGGATGAAGTTATAGCAATAATTGGCAATTCTTATGCTTAAGGGAAATTCACCTGACTAGGGAGCAGCAGTCCAAGAGATAGTATAAACATAGATACAATTGCAACATTATATTGGGTAGCCAATTTTCCAGAGTCTGGCCCTGGCTCCTGTGGGGGTCGGGAGGGAGACTCTACATTGGGGAAGAATAGACAAAGGGATGAACCTTTGGAGGAGGACAGGGCAGACAAGGGGCTAGATGATGGAAGATGAGGCACAGGGACAAAGCTTGCTGTAGATAGGAAGTTCAGCCCTTAGGGAGGAGGCAAAACCCCATGGACAACAGCAGCCTGTGTGTAAATTCCAGGGTATCCTATCTCAATAATGACTCTGTTTATAAGGACAGGTAAATGAGATAACAGTGGTAGAAAGGAGGAGGTGACCAGGAATTCGGAGAGTAACAGCTATGTGAGGTCAGGAAACCAAATTAAGCTGTCAGAGATTTAGGGGCCCTTGAAGACATTTAGTTCATGGTCATTCTTGAAATATTCTCAAGAGGTAGTGAATCAAGTAATGGGTACTTGAGAGACCATCATAGATTCATAGAAGGGACCCAGAGGCCACTGAATATAACCTCTTCTTTTTATAAATGAGGAAACTGAGGCTCAGGGAGGTTAAGTAACATGCCTACCATCCCAAAGACTACAAGCATCAGCAATGAGATTTGAACCCAGATCCTCTGATGCCAAAGTCTTTCTACTATAACACATGCTACCTATGCACAGTACCATTATTTCCCATGATTTTACAAATCCCCACAAACTAAAGCTTAGGATAAGAAAATTACTTATCCCAAGGGACTCTATAAGGATATCATAGAGACAAAAGGCAACTTTTTAAAATTCAAAGATAAA
>JAJPUD010006480.1:622-28058 GCA_023553655.1 Myrmecobius fasciatus
CTCCTAATCTTGTCTGCATTTGTTTTATTTGCACAGAAACTTTTTAATTTGATATAATCAATGTTATCTATCTGGTTTTCAATTAAGAGTTCCAGTTCTTCTTTGGACATAAATTTATTCCATCTCCATAGGTCTGAGAGGAAAACTATATTACGTCCCTCTAATTTACTTATAGTATCACTCTTTATATCCAGATCATGAACCCATTTAGATCTTATTTTGGTATATAATGTAAGGTATGGGTCAAGCCCTAATTTCTTCCACACAAGTTTCCAATTTTCTCAGCAGTGTTTGCTGAATATTGAGTACTTATCCCAAAAGCTGGGGTCTTTGGGTTTATCAAACACTAAATTGTTAAAGTTATTGCCTAGATTATCCAGATAATCTATCCTATGCCACTGATCGACTGCTCTATTTCTTGGCCAGTACCAAATGGTTTTGATGACCGCTGCTTTATAATATAGTTTTAGATCTGGTACAAAAAGGCCACCTCCATCTGCCTTTTTTTCATTAATCCCCTTGAAATCCTTGACCTTTTATTTTTCCAAATGAACTTTGCTACTATTTTTTCTAGATCTGTAAAATAATTTCTTGGGAGTTTGATTGGTATGGTGCTAAATAAGCAGATTAGTTTGGGTAGTATTGTCATTTTTATTGTATTCGCTCAGCCTAGCCATGAGCACTTAATGTTTTTCCAATTGATTAGGTCTGATTTTATTTGTATGGAAAGTGTTTTGTTGTTTAGTTCGTATACTTCCTGACTTTTCCTTGGCAGATAGATTCCCAAATATTTTATCCTATCATCCGTTATTTGGAATGTAATTTCTTTTTGTATCTCTTGCTGCTGAATTTTGTTGGTAATATATAAAAATGCTGATGATTTATGTGGATTAATTTTGAATTCTGCAACTTTGCTAAAGTTGTGAATTGTTTCTAGTAGTTTTTTAGTTGAGTCTCTAGGGTTCTCTAAGTATACCATCATGTCATCTGCAAAGAGTGATAATTTGGTTTCTCCATTACCTACTCTAATTCCTTTTATCTCTTTTTCTTCTCTTAATGCCAAAGCTAACATTTCTAAGACAATATTAAATAGTTATGGTGATAGTGGGCAGCCTTGTTTCACTCCTGACCTTATTGGGAATGGTTCTAGTTTGTCTCCATTACATATGATGCTTGCTGATGGTTTTAAATAGATGCTACTGATCATTTTAAGGAAAAGCCCATTTATTCCTATACTCTCTAGTGTTTTTAATAGGAAGGGGTGTTGGATTTTATCAAATGCTTTTTCTTCATCTATTGAGACAATCATATGTTATTTGTTAGTTTGGTTATTAATATAATTAATTATACTGATAGTTTTCCTAATATTGAACCAGCCCTGCATTCCTGGTATAAATCCTACTTGGTCATGGTATATTATCCTGAGGATGACTTCCTGTAATCTTGTTGCTAAAATCTCATTTAAAATTTTTGCATCAATATTCATTAGGGAAATGGGTCTATAGTTTTCTTTCTCTGTTTTCACCCTACCTGGTTTAGCTATCAGCACCATATCTGTGTCATAGAAGGAATTTGGCAGTATACCTTCTGTCCCTATTTTCTCAAATAGTTTATATAGTATTGGAATTAATTGTTCTTTGAATGTTTGGTAAAATTCACATGTAAATCCATCTGGCGCTGGAGATTTTTTCTTAGGGAGTTGGTTAATAGCTTGTTCTATTTCTTTTTCTAATATGGGGCTATTTAAATGATTTATATCCTCTTCTGTTAACCTGGTTAATCTATATTTTTGTAGATATTCCTCCATTTCATTTAGATTATCAATCTTACTGGCATAAAGTTGGGCAAAGTAACTCCTAATTATTGCTCTAATTTCCTCTTCATTGGAGGAAAGTTCTCCCTTATCATTCCTGAGACTAAGAATTTGATTTTCCTCTTTCCTTTTTGTTATTGATCTGTTCTTTAGAATAGTGTTTTTCTCATGAGATGTTTCACATTATTTTTTTTTCATTCTTTATATTTTGTTTTATTATATCTTAGTGTCATAATTTCTCTGTTTTTTTTTCCTTATTCTATTCTATTTTTTTTAAGTCATTTTCTGGGGGCGGAGCCAAGATGGTGAATTGAAGATAGCATTCTCTGTGAGCTCCTGAGACCTTCCCTCACACCCAGACAAATTGAGACTCTGAACTGGTTCTGGAGTAAGTACTCCACCAAACATTTGGAGTACAATGCACTTCTATCAAAAATCTACTTTGGAAAAACACCGGAGAAGGTCAGTCTCAGCGGAATCTGCACCTGGCCGCAATCAGACACCAGCCGGGGCAGAAGTCTGACCTGTGACAGAGGGGCAGATTTTAGGCACCCAGGAAGTCCCTAGGAGATGCCTGGGCCACTTTGCGCTGCTTGTAGGCAGCTGTTTTGGCAGATCTGCCTTTGGTAAAGGGTGGATTGAGAGCAGCTGAAAGCATAGTCCTAGTGTGGATCTAGCCAACCAGCCCTATACTGGAAGTCAACTTGGCAAACTGCCCCAGGGCAAATTGAAATGGCTGCAGAATTCCCTGCTGGTGATTCAGACCTCAAGTGATTCAGACCTCAACTCAAAAACTTGAGCAAGAAGCAGAAGAGAGCTCTCACCTTAGATAGTTTCTACAGAGAGAAAGTAGGGCAGTCCCCAGATCCTGCGATTCTGAAAACAATCTCAGAGGAAGTCACAAAGGCGGACATGAGCTGGACCCCTTTTCAAAAGGCTTTCCTGGAAGATTGCATAAAGAATCTCAAAAGAGAGCTAGAAGAAGAATGGAGAAATAAATTGAAATCAGTGCAACAGAAATGTCAAAAACTGGAAAACAAGACTGGTAAATTGGAAAAAGAAAACAATTCACTGAAAAACAAAATTGGTGAATTGGAAAAAATCACCAATTCACTGGAAAATAAAAATGGTGAATTGGAAAAAATCATGAATTCACTGGAAAATAAAAATGGTGAATTGGAAAAAGACGAGAATTCACTGAAAAATAAAATTGGCAAAATGGAAAAAGAATGCATCAAACCAAGAAATTCAATTGGCCAGCTACAAAAGGAGCTAAAAAAGATAACTGAAGGAAATAATACTTTAAAAATTAAAATTGAACAAATAGAAGTAAATGACTCAATAAGACTTCAAGAATCAGTCAAACAAAAACAAAAAAAAATAAAAAAGAAGAAAATATAAAATATCTCCTAGAAAAAACAACTGACTTGGAAACAGATCCAGGAGAAACAATCTAGGAATGATTGGACTCCCTGAAAGCCACGATGAAAGAAAGAATCTTGATGCTATCTTCCAGGAAATCATGAAAGAGAATTGCCCTGATGTTTTTGAATCAGAAGGCAAAATTGGCATTGAAAGAATTCACCGATCACCTCCTTAAAGAGACCCCAAAATTAAAACCCCAAGTAAAATCATGGCCAAATTTCAGGACTATCGCACTAAGGAAAGGATATTGCAAGCAATTAGAAAGAAACAATTCAAATACTGAGGAACTGTCATTAGAATTACACAAGATCTGTCAGCTTCCACCTTAAAGGATAGAAGGGCCTGGAATCAGATATTTTGAAAAGCAAAAGTACTTAGATCACAGCCAAGAATTAGTTATCCAGCTAGAATGAGCATCATATTCCAAGGAAGAAGATGGTCATTCAATGATACAGGAGAATTTCACCTATTTGTAATGAAAAGGCCAGATCTGAACAAAAAATTTGACCTCCAAATAGAGAACTCAAGAGAAGCATAAAAAGGTAAAAAGGAAAGAACTCTTGAGAACTATATTTCTACTATAGGTATCCTTAAAGAATGGGGATATAATTTGATTTTTCTTTGATAATAATGGAAAAGAAATTAGATGTGGAAGGGATACCATACTTAAAAAAAAGGGAGGGAAAGGATGCAAAATAAAGTTAAAAATAAAGGAGGTAAAATAAGGCAAAATCTCATAAAGACACATAGAAGATCTAATATAATTGAGGGAAAGAAGGGAGGGCGATGAGTATTGTGTAAACCTTACTCTTATTAGATTGGAGTCTAAGAGAGTATATTAGACACATTTGGCTTCAAAGAAAGACCTGACCCTCCTTGTGGGAATGTGGGAGGGAAAGGAGGAAAGGAAAGGGATAGACTAATAGAAGGATTAGGGGAAAGGTGTAAAGGGTAGGGAGGGGCTCTAAAGGGGGGAGGACTGCTGGAGGGTTGTGGTCATCAAAATAAAAAAGTCATTTTCTTAAGATTTTGGATTAGCTTTCACAGTTGATTTTTTCATTTTTTTTCATGGATTGTTCTTTTTAAAAAAAATTCTTTAATCTGTCTCATTTGATTTTAAAGTCTTTTAAAAAAATTATTAATTTGGGGCAGGTGACAATTTGGCATTATTTTTTGGTGCAGGAAGAGTTTTTGTTTTTCTTTTTGTTTTTAACTTTGTATTCCCCACTGGAGATGACCCTGTATTTTCTGTTCCCATGGTAGTTTTGTATGGTTGTTTTGTTTTTATTCTTTCTGTCTGCAGTGAGGAAAAAAAAAAGTACAGCAGCTTGTTATTGTAATCACTTCTAGTTAGTCCCAGATGTGGGGATATTATGCCTCTGGTCCCATATTCTCCTTCACTTCTCTCCTCTAATTTGGAATTGAAACAAAAACTTCCAATGTCCTGTAAGTGCTCACTGCAAATAACCTCCCTGCCCCACTGCTTCTGTAATCATTAGACATGTGCTGGTTATTTCTTACCCAGATTCTTATGTCAGCAGCAGAGCTGGATCTGGAGTCCTTTGTCAGCTGTGATGCCCTTAGTATTCCCCATCTCATAGGACAGACTCCCCATCCTCTCTGGGAAGTGGAAATTCCTTATGTTTAGGTCAGAGCTACATCTCAACCCACGTAACTCCAGAGCCCACCACTGCCTATTTCAGTGGAATTAGCCTAGAGGTGTTATAGTTCCATGGCTCCAACATTGACCTAGTATCTTTCTTCACAGCTTCTCCAGTGGTCCCAGAACCACTGTTTTACATGGTCTTATTTGCTTTTACTACTCTAAGTTCACTCTAAGGTGCCAATTTGTCTTTTTTTGTGCAGGAGATCTGGAGAGCTTGAAATTTTCTAACCTACTTTGCCATCTTGGCAGAATCCTCCCTGCTGTTCTTTAGATGGAAGTTTATGAGACAAAAATTCCTGAGGTGAAATATCTTGAGTTCTAATCTGCTTCCCTCATAGATTACATTTTGTTGATTCAGTGAAACCTAGAGATAGTTACACTTCACTGAGCTCAAACCTGAGCTCCTAGTCTTCTCTGCAGTTTTCTCAAGATGTCCTCCAGGACAAGGATTTTACCCTTTTATTTTTTGCTGTTCCACATGCATCTCCTGGCTATTTTCTAACTAAGAAGGAAATCTGGAGAGCTTGGAAATTTCTAAACTACTCTGTCATTCCCAGAATGCCTCCACAAAATTGTTTATTTAGATGACAATTCTTTCTTAATGAAGAAGTAATGCAACAAACAAGAGAATTTCATTCATTTTCTTGATAAATAATGTTACTTGTTTACTCATGAAAATAATGAAGAAAACCTTGATAAAATATTAAACTTTTAAAAATACTTTTTTTTCTGAACAGTTTATTAAATATTACAAAGCAGCATTCTGATTTTGAGGGAATGGCTCATAATATTGCCATCCAGTCTGTCCTCTTACAACTTGCTCAGTCATTTCAGACTCTTCATTAGCTTATTTGGGTTTTCTTAGCAAAGATAGTGTAGTAATTTGCTGTTTCTTTCTCCTATTCATTTTCCAAATGAGCGAATTGAAGAAGTAAACCAGACTAAGTAACTTGTCCAGAGTAAGACTCCTAGCAAATGTCTGAGGCCGTATTTGAACTCAGGACAATAAGTCTTCTAGTCACTATGTCTGCAACTAGCAACTATCCTTTCAAATATTGTCACATTCCTATTCTTCACTCCTTCTTATTAGCTCACCTGAGTCCACAAACATCAGAATTGGCAAACATTCAACACCCTCCACTGAATTCAAGTAATATCCTTTTTGAAAAAAAAAAATATATGTATACATACATATATATATATATATATACCTTAATTAAGATAAAATTTTCTATGCTTTTGGTCTATTTCTAACTTGGATGTGGTGATTAATTTATCAAAAAATTATTTATTTAGATGGCAAACCCTTCTAAATATATAAAATAATGGAGCAAATATGAGAATCTGATTCACTTTCTTTTATTTATTTATTTATTTATTTTTATTAAAGCTTTTTATTTGTATAACATGTATATGGGTAGTTTCCCAACATTGATCTTTACAAAGCTTTCCATTACAAATTTTACCCCCAGTCCCCTCCCCTCCCCTAGATGGCAGGAAGTACACTACATGTTAATAATGTTGAAATGCTTGAGAAGTTATGCAAGAAAAATCCTATCTACAAGAAAAAAAAAAGAATCAGAGAAAGGCAACACAATGCAAGCAAATGTCAATAGAGATCATGAAAATGTTACATTGTGGTCCATATTTCATATCCCTCTCTCTGGGTGTATAAGGTTTTCTTCAGTGAACAATTGGAACTGGTTTGAGACAATTCTTCGTTGCAGAGAGCCATGTCCATCATGATTCACTTTCTTTTTAAATGATTTTTTAACTCTATCTCTAAAAAATAGTAGCATATTAAACAAGTAAAGGTTCAAGAAGTGACTCCAGATAAAAAAAGAAATATAACATATATGCTAGAGAGTTTGTAGCTTCTTAGAGAAATTTATTCAATAAATGAGAGGCTCATGATATATGAGCTTTCCAAAATGTAACTCCCAATTAAATGTGACAAAGTTTTTAAAAACAACTTTAAAAAATACTGAAATTTATATTAGTGAGACTAGAAATCTGTGGAAAGACAAATCCTCTTTAGAATATTGTATGTCCATAGAAAACAGAGTCATAGTTGTCAATAGGTCATCTACATTTTTTGTATTTTCCAGGTATCTGTATCTACTTTTAGACATATTAATTTATAGATATCTTTCTTTCTTTATAGAGATATAAAATTAGATATAAATATCTATCTATATATATACATATGTATATACATATCTTAATAATATAATTATAGTGGAATATACATAACATCAAGTTCAAAAATGTCTCTGAATACAGTCCTCACATTTCTTCTTGCACCATACTTCTAAAATTATTCTTCGTTTTTTTTTTTTTACCAAAACCTACATCATTCTTCATACTATTTTATCATTCTCTCATTTCATTATATCTGCTTTTTTGTCCCAACTACAGTTGTGGGTAGTGGTTGTTGGAATTTTGATCTTGATGGAAAAGATATTTGGCATAAAGAATTACCTGATAATGTTTTTTTTTATTTCAATATGAATAAGTAGAGAAAAATATAATGAATATTTAGGAATATGAAAGAAGTGATGATCAGTAGAACAAGATGATGAGACCTGAGGAGACTGAGTGTAGAATACATATACTAAAGATAGTTTTAACTGAAAAGTAAACACCTCTTTCTCTGACACCAGAGAAAAGGGGAGAACAGATAAGAGTGAATTTGAAATATGAAGCAAAAAGGTTGAAGGAGCTCATATGGCAGGTCTTTGCTCTTTACAGTAAAGTAGGATGTGAAGTCACCTACTGAAAGTGGAATTTAGGTTAAAGGTTTAAGGAACATCCATAATTTTGGCAACCTGTTAGACTTTGAGGAAGCCACTTCAACTATTTTGGCTTTAGACTGTCTTTGAAATAAAAAGACTAATTTGGATGATCTCTAATTTTTGGACCCCTAAAAATGATGGTCCCTGTGAATAATGGATATTGTGTCAAATGTGACAAAAGTAGAATTGAATCCAAAGAAGCTCCACTGAAGACCCAAGTGACTTCAAACACCATAAAATTATATTATTTGTATGCATTTGGCTTCATTACTTTCTCTATCCTAAGAGGAATTTGGGACTGCTTCTTATTTTAGGAAACATGCCATATTATGAAGTGTACATAATGATGATATAAATTACTTATCCTGTACCAAACTATATTTTCTTCAGTTAAGGTATTCATAGACAGAAATCTAACCTATATCTTCTTCAGCTAGGGGATTCATACACATATGCCAGAGTCAACTTGACCAGACTCATCCACATAATTCAAAACAAATAAAATATTAGTTATAGAGGGGGCCATGAATCTCATATAGTAGAAGCCACTGTTTTAAAGAACAATCTTAGACCCAGAAAGTGAAGTCACTGTCTGGTATGACAAAAAGCAATCAATAGGAAAGATGATTTTGATCAGGTTCAGGTCATTTTCTTTTCTTCTTTCTAAGCTTCAGTTTTACTAACCTGAAAAATGATAAAGCATTTCTACATAATCTCTGAACTTCTTTCCAGTTCTATTTGTCTCTGATTATGTAAATACCACACATATTAATGTACGAATGAGAATTGGTTATTGACATGAGAATTTCTTCAGAACACTGAATTCCCTAGAATATTTCATAAATATGTTGTCTGGGTTCATTATTTCCTGGAACAGAGCCATAGCACATATATACATATACATACATATATATATATGTATATATATATATGTACACATATATATATGTAAATACACAAATAAGGTGATAAACAAAAAATAGTGCTTTATATATTCATGAAAAAAAGTTGAGAAGTATCTTATTTTTTCATATTCATTACTACCCACTGGGTCCTTACCTTTGGCTGATCAAGGGAAATTAACTAATTAATGAAACTACTCTAAGATCAGCACTATTACATAAATAATAAGTCAATTTTATGGCTTTATGATGAGGTGAGTGAAGGGTGGTAGTTATATAGTCAAAGAAATTTCTCAATGATACTCATCTCAGGAAAAAGACAATCATTCTATGTTCTGTTATTACCAGTTGCTTATGGACATGAGCACACCTTCTAAGCCCCTAAACAAAGTTTCAAGAAGGGATGAATCCAAACAGTTTTCCATATAAAATAGAAACTGCTTTTCATTCCTTAATGGTCATCATAAGATGTCAGGATTTTATATTAATTATTTAAATATATTTCTTTCTTAAAGTAATAGGCAGTTGCTATGAAAAAAAGGATAGGCAAAATCTATTATTGCATATTATAATTATCTGTATCTTATCCCATAATAGACTGTGAGGTCTATGAGGGGCTTATGTGTTTTATTTCTTCAGCATTAAAAAGAGTTCTGCATCTAGGTGATTTTTAATAAATAGTGGTGCAAAATGGATAGAAAACAATATAGATTGTGTAAATGCTAAAATAATATATTCCAGCCTTTTCTTAAAAAATGGGATATTTTGAGGGAGCTGGTATGAAAAATTTCAAAATACTTTGAAAATAATATGATTCTTCACCCCACCCACTAAGCCATTTTTGTAGCCATCATATTTTTAGGTTTAAATTACCTGACCTCTGTAAAAATATTCTTACATTATTTGATTCAATATTTCTTGATGGTGTCAAGATTTTCTTCATTTCCATAATCATTAGAGAGTAGACAAAAGCATGTGTTTGACCTCATGTAGCTCTCTCAATCTGCTCATACATCAGCTTCACTAATATTCATTGCATTGTGAGGAATAGTAGAAGTCTATTAATAGAAAAAAGAAAACCTATGAACCAGTAGCTTAATTGCTTAGTCTTTAACCTCTGAAACTAAAAACCAAACTCCTTTGGGAGTGAAGTTTTGCTGAAAAGAAAGAAGCAGTCCTATTTATGGCATCACAAAATTTTGGGTACTAAACTTTTAATAAATGTTAAAATAAGTAGTTATGTTAGTTTTTTAATGTAATTAGGCATACTTAAATTTCATTAAGATAGGCTTTATAAATTGAGAAGTTATTTTGGTTAATCAGACTTTCAGAGCTGCTAAAATTATGAACTAAAATTTGTGGTAGATATTTTCTGCAAAACAGCTTATTTTACAATAATGTAGCAATTTGAAATATTTTCATTTTCAAAGTTCTTATTCAGACTATTGCTCAAAAGTTTCTCAGAATTTTTAAATGTCTTTTTCCTATGTAATTCATACAGATGTTCACACAATATATGTGCCTTCAAACTATTTTAATTTGTCAGATATAATGTTAGAAATCAGGCAGGCATTAGTCCTGAGATGGTTACACAAATCTGAAATTCTATACTTGTGTAAAGCTCTTTTCTTTGGAATGACCACTCTCAAAGTGCTGAAAACACCCCTATTTATAACCTTAAAAAAAGAAGCATTTTGGAAGAGAACAGAGATGGAGAGAATTAACCCAGCTGTGTTTACACTTATACTGTCATGTTTGCAAGCTAGGGGATGAGCCACCACTAGGATGTACTTATGGGCAAATGAACACTAGGGCATTCTCTTAATTGCTTTGCTATCTTCACACAGAAGCCAGATAGTCTCTAGGTTATTGAATAAAGTCATTCCATAGAATCAACAAACTTTTTAAAAGTCCCTACTATATATAAGTCATTGGAGTATGCACAAGACACAAAGGCAACATTCATGCACGTAAGTAAATCTATACAAAATAGATACAAAGGAAGTTTATATATATATATATATATATATATATATATATATATACATATATATACATATATATGTATCTATATATCCATGACACTGAATGAGATATCAGATAACTTTCAATATAATTATAACTCTTATCACCTAATTTAAGTTTAATGAGCAATTTCATAGATACTCCACTCTTCATTCTTCAATACAGCTCTATGAAATAGGGACTATTAGTTACATAATATAAATGGGAACATTTTCTCAGGGTGGTAACTTGCCTCAAGTCACCTAGTTAGTGCCTGAACTAGGGTTTGAGCTTGTTTCTTGTCTATCATTGCAATAATCCTACAACATTGCCTCTCAGATAATTTCATGTCTCTGAGCTTTAATATTCTCATGTGAAATTTAAAAAAGTTCTTAAAAACTTAAAGATCTTGATGTTTCCTTGGAATTCTGTAATTCTAAGCATGAGAAATACTTTTAAATATAATAACAACGGGACTGCATGCAAGTATGAAAGAATCCTGAACAAACTTTAAAAAACAGACATGAAATATATTCTTTTTCTAAAGAGCATTGAATCAAATTACTAGAAATATTTTTAAATAAGCAAAATTCATCATGATACTCACACATTAATGTTGAACTCATTACGTTATTTAGAGCATGTAGAATAAATCAAATGCATTTTGAAAGTATCTACTTTCTGTTTCCCCTATCCCAGTGGAAAGAAATTTGGTTCTTGAAAACAAGGCTGAAGTTTCCCTGGACTTCTTGGGGTCAAGCCACCATTTTATAAAAGCCATTTCAATGTGGCTGAGTCATTAGTTTGCATCTCCCAAGAGTAGAAAAGCAATATCTTTTCTTTGATTGCCTGTGATTAGAATCTCTGATACTATGCCTCCTTAGCCATCTATTGTACCTTTGCAGTGGATAAGTTGGCCACCAGAGAGGATGCCAAAACCCAACTGCTGTAAGGTAGAATTCACAGCAAAGTTTGTGTGCTTCCCAGTTGGGCATAAATGTCAACTGTTCTAAGATGAAACCAAGTGTTATCATGACTTCTTCTAGATAACATACAATAAAAAGCCACTCTATATAGGTAAAAACAATTATTTTGAAGATAGTAGTTCTAGGGAATTTTTGGCCACAAGGTGGAAGTATAAGTTCTTTCAGAAAAACCAACAACATTTTCTCTGGATTTAATTTCCTTCCCTTCCTCCCCCTCCCATCTTTTCAATTCTCATGGCACAGCATACTTATCATGCAGTCTTCCAAATTCTAAAAATATCCCATAGAATCTATGCTTAGGAAAGTTGACTGAAGCTGGCAGGCATTTTACCCTCAGCAATGTGCACTGGCTGAGGCCACTGGTGTGTCCCTGACATTGTGGTCTTCAATTCCAAACTGTTATTAGTGACTGTGATGATAAATTTCAGGGTTTCTGTTAACTAGTTCCTGTATATCTGCTGAAGGTCTCTCAGGTCCTGGATAAGGAAGATGGGAGTTGTTCAGGTGTTATGGTTGTGGTAATCTTTTGTTACTGCATAAATTTGTTCCTAGACTAAGGATACAAGGCAGGTAATTTTATTCCATGAGTAAAGCTGAAAACAATATTGTCTTCATAGAACTGCTTACTGGCTCTTGAATGGTAGTCTCATGTATATGTGGATTTCTGTGTGTGTGTGTGTGTGTGTATACACACACACATATATATATGTTTATTTGTGTATATGTATCAATATATGCATATATATATATATATATATATATATATATATATATATATACATATATATCCAAAAACATACTTTTTGAAAATAGATGACAATTTTTTTTAATTTACAGAGAAAAAATTAAATACAACAACACAATAATCACTTGCTTGAGGTCTTATTGCCTCAATAGGGATTAAAATTCAGGTCATTCTCACTGATATTTTAGTTTATAACATTTTCTCCTATTATTATTACCTTCAGATCCCTACAGCACTCCACATTTACCATTTCCACCCATTCTTCCAACACGATTATTTTCTGTGCTTTCTAAATTGGCCCAATATGCTCACCTATATATTGGTGCTTAAATGTGTTAAATGACTCCTGCTAATACTTCCTCCTATTATTAATCCCTAGATTAATTACTTAGTGGTAATGGAAGGTGGCTAAGCAGTAAGCAAGAAGCTAGAATACATAGACTGTTTGACATTAGGGCCCAATTGAACCATGGACAAAGCTTCCAGTTTTCAGAGGGGAAGAAATGACAGAAAGGAAAAATGAGTGAGGAGATGTTGTGCAGTAATAACAGAAGTAAACTCTTTGGTTATTAAAGTGACTACAAAGAACTCAGTAAAGGCTAGCATTCTGCAAGGACTGAGAAAAGGATCAGGAAATAAAGGCATTTATATCCTTATGTGATTCAATATTAGGACATTTCTTAGTCTGTGGGTGGAGAAGGAATGAAGCTATACAGCTTCATTGTTTCACCAGGAAGAGGACTTGACTTTAGAGTGGTTCTCGGATGGAACAAAGAGAGGCAAAAAGAAGTGAAAGATTTCATCACATTTTATTTTTTTACTACCTTCCAATGGCAAAACATTGGGCAAAGTATTTGAGATACAAAGACACACACAAACCCACAAACATACACATTTTAGATTGTATGTATGTATATAGACATATTTATGTCTATGTGTATATATGTGTATATCTATATATCCATCTATCCATACATACATAAAACATATATATATATATGTTTATATATATATATATGTTTTTGTATATATATGTATATATATATATATATACATATATAAATATATACAAATAGATAGATAGCTTTTGTTTCCAAGGAGCTTATATTATATTGAATGGAAGGACAGAATGGAAAGTTAAAGGAAAAAAAAAATATGAGAAATTTTAGATGAAAGCTAGGCCATTGAGCTCAATCTTGAAGGATAAACAGGAGTGAGAATAAATGTCCTTCCCAAGTACAGGGTATCTTATGAGCAAAGGTAAAGAAATAAGGAGAGAAAGGCAGGAATGGAGGAATATAGAGTAATAATGAAGCAAATAGTAAATATAGAGTAATAGGAAAGACAGCTAGCTACAGGGGCTAGGTTGTGGATGACATTGAATCAAAGAGTCAAGAATTAATTTATGTTTATTCTAAAAAATAATCAGGGGGTAGAGTAAGAAATAGAAGATTGTTTGGGGGAGGCAGAGTTGCTTTGGATTTATTGTTGTTTGCTTGCTTTTTTGTTTTAGGAGAGAGACAGGATGTTTTAGAAATATTACTCGAATCTGTAAAGGCTAGATTAGAGAAGTGAGAGCCTGGAGACAGGGAGACTAATAAGGAGTATATCACAATAGCTAAGCAAAAAGAGATGAAGGCTTGAATTACAGTGGTGTCAGTTGAAGTGGAAACACATATTATATGATAGATGCTCAAAAATACCTCAGAACAATAAGATTCAGAAAAAGGAAGATTTTTCCCAAAAAAATGATGAGATGGAATGAAGGAGAAACAAGAATAAAAGATAATACATAATAAGATTATGAGACTTGAATGGTAGCCATTAACAAAAACAAAAAATAAAATAAGAAATTTTCCCCCAGGTGATGGGGAGGAAATGGAAGGATGATCAGTTCACTTTTGAAGGTCCTCATTTTGAGATGCAAGTAGGAATTGCAATTGATGATTTTTAATTCCAATTGACAATGTGATACTAGAATTATGCTGAGATTAGACAGAATATTATGGAAAAGGATGACATCACTAAGGAAAATAGTATGGCTCAATTTCCTAAGCCGGCATAAAAATGAGCCTTGTATTTAATTTACATACTATCCAGTCTTCTATCCACCCATCTATTTATGCCAATTTTATTTGAATGTCTGTTGTCCCAGGAACAGTGCACTAAAGCTCTTGGTCACATCATCTGAGTGACAGCAGAAATTTGGCACACACAGCCAACAGTTTAATCTCATCCCCTCCATATCTGTTTGGTGCTATTTTTCTGACTCTAAAAGCACAGTGTTGCCTTAATACTTGCTCTTAATTGGTTTCAGAAAGCATGACAAGTGGCAAAAATGATGAGCACTGAAAATTTTTTTTCTATAAGAAGTACATCTCCAGTTTGCCGTCTAACCATCCCTCCCCATGCAATTCCCCAAAGAAGCAAGCAGGGCTTTCAGATGTGAAGAAATAAGCCGTGTTCCTTCTTTCTTGATCAAGGCCACTTTCTGAGAGAAACCATATTCATTCTACTTTCCCAGGGATCAGCTTGCCAGGAATCCTGGGTCCTCCACTGCCTTGGCTTGTGCCAGGGTGCCTACTGTTGCTGCTCATGCTATCGCTGCTGTTTCTGCTCCTGCTGAGCATGCCACCTGCTCTGTGCCCCTTTCATACTACTATGTGGGAGCTGGAGACTACATGCTGCAGGCATAGTATCCTACAGGAACTGCTTGGCAACCTGCCTGCAGATGCTCAAAACCATAGCATTGTGGGCTCCAAACTGGCAGTCCTATGAACCACTGGTTTAACTGGGGAGGAGCTGTCCATGGTGGAGGGAAATTGCAAGCAGGGACTGGGAAGTTTACTGGCCAACTTCACAGCCCTACTCCTCAATCAAGACAAAAACCAAGTGCATCGAATACCAAGCAAGCATCAAGTGCTGAAACATTTTTTTCTTGTCAAAAAAAAATATGAACTTTGAAAAGTTTCTAAGCATAAGAGTGCCAAGGTACTATCCTAGATCACAATCACTGGGAGAAACATGCATGTGTTTAACAAACATGCACATACACTAACATTAAACAGCCCCATCCCTCTTCCTATTTCCTTTTCTTCTATCAGCATGACTTTCAGTCCTTACCAGTAATACCTCTTTCTTTCAATATTTACCCTGTGAAAAACAAATGTAGGAGAAACCAGCAAGTAATACATAGTTTCAGTTGTTAACAGTTTAATTTAAGGTCTTCCCTCTCTAGATAACCATTACCTCAGGTAAGAACAATGTGGCACCTAGGTTATTGTTCTAATCTTAGCATGTTACATAACCAAACCTTTGGAAGAAAAAAAGTCAGAAATAATATGTTGTTTAAAAACTAAAATTATTATTGGATTTAATTAGAGAATATAAGAACTTTGTTAGATAGCAATTTAATTTGGTCTAAATGATATCAAATAACTGGTTTGCTGACTTCTCTCTTCCCATTTTCCCCCATAAGTGGCTCTGTCATTTTAAAATTAATGTGACAATATATTATCATATACATGAATACATATATTATCATATAAACTAAATCATGTAATATGGGTGTATCACATGCACATATATTTTATCATATATCATAACATATCATAACAATATAATGGAAAGAAGCTTTACCTTAGAGGCCAGAATTGAAGTTCTGATTTTACCAGTTACTCAACCAGGCTTTTTTATAGTCATGTTTATATATCTTGTATTTTTCTAAGTTCAATGGGATACCAAATAAAGTAAAAGACCAATTCCCCCCACACACCGCTCCCTGCTCTTAAGGAACTAACAGTTTAATGTGGGACACAATAAGCCAATAATTATAAAAATAGGGCATATATAGAGTAAGTAGGAAATAAGTGATAGAGGCTTTGTGATTTTGAGCAAGCCACCTCTTCATATGAAATCTCAGTTTCTTGATCTGTTGAATGTGATCATTCCATTTATACTATTTCACAGAGCTATTGGAAGTAACATTCTTTGGAAAATTTAAAGCTATGCACAAGTTATGATGACCATGGAGATGATGAGTTTTAGGTTTGCATGGGCTCACCTAAAGGATAGCATTGAAATGTAAGTATTTAAGGAGAGGAAAAAAATAAATGTTACTAGAAAGAAAAATGGAAAAGTTGGACTAAATTTTACTGAGCCTTTTTAATGGCAGATTTTAGGAGAATTACCTAGGAATCATTACAAGTGTGGTTTTTTAGAACCACAAAATCAGAGGTTCTAGGAGAAGAAGGAGTTGATTTAAGTAAATGTTAAAGTTGTAATATCTTTTATAGTTTCTTAAGTGGATTTAACTTGTACTTACATTCCTAATTTTCAAGTAGAAAATAAACATAAGGAAATTTAAAGATCTTTGTGTGTGTATGGGGAAAGGGAGCAGGAGCACTGGGAACAGAAACAGGGAAGCAAAATAAACAGATCAGGAAAACTAAATAGGAAGTAGCATTTACCTGGTCTTTTAAGTTAACTAAGTTAGGACACAAGATTTTGTAAAGGTGAAAGTGGAAAATTATCCATGTATACATCTTGAAAATAATAAGCTTTAATTAAACAAAAATAAAACAAATAAAAAAGAAGGAAAACAGTAAAACAAACCAAAAAATGAAGATAATTAAGAATTCTAGGAAGTGAAAGTAAGAAGGGAAAACATATTAGGTATATGGGACAGCCTATTCAAGGCTAAAAAGGGACAGCCAATGCAAGATAGAAAGCTCGTTTCTGAGTAAAAGGAGGAGAGTAGGCAGTTACCAAACAAAATCATTAAAATGACCAAATCATTTTTTTTGTAAAAAGGGCTATATTTTTAAAGTTGGTAACTGTGATTATTTTATGATTGTGCCATAGAACAATTAACTCTCAAAATCATGTCCAAAGGACATGTGTCTAGTAGGGACATGTGTCATAAGCTATCTATAATATATTAAAAACAAAGAATCATGTAAAAAGATACATAAAGGTTATAATAAAAGAAATGCATGAAAAAGAAAAGGCCAGGCACATAATGATAACATGAAATAATTGATGAGTGAGGGCTCCAAATACTCTATTGATATTCTTATGATAGCCAGAAAAAGTGAGGAAGAACTTACAATACATTAGATGTATTTCCTGTAGTGAAATTAGAGCAAGACATGAATAAACGTTTCAGAGTGTGGTCAGGCACAGATGCCTTATACTATGTCTCTGTATTTTTGAGAAATATTTGAGACTGAAGATTAATTGGAGCATTGTAGTTACTATAGATTTTCTCCTATCCAATGAATTGATTTGGTATTAAAAACAGCTCCAATTAGCTTTATTGAAATGTCATTGAGAACTCAATATTCCATTTGACAAATTAAAAAGTCATTTAAAAATCACTATTTATAAATCACTATATATTGTATACATCAGACTTTAAAAAATACATATACATCTACAAACACTCAGATAAATGTACACACAGTGTGTGTGTTTCTGTGTGTGTGTGTGTGCAAAAGAAATCTACATATAAATAAGCTATAAATGTTCTCTTTGCTCCATTTTAATATACAAAGAATTAAAAAAAAAAACTGATTCCTTCTTTCAGATGATTTTACCTATTTACAACCAAAATCACAAGGGAGTATTCTGAGACCCTAAATTCATGTTGAAATCTGGGCAAGATGTTCCTCAAGGGTAGTGCTTGGACAAAATTTATTACTTTATCCTTTTATTTGTTTTATTTGAAATGTGTCTTCAGTAGAATAAGCCCAAGCAGCTCCCTTCCTCCCTACCCCCCCCTCTTTCTTTTTGTAAAATTCAGGTTAAGCATTTGGTCTTAGGCTCTGTCTGTGCCATTTGTTGGCCTTCACATATCATCTACATCTTCTGACTCCAAATTCAATTTAATTTCTTATGGCAGCCTGCAATGTGAAGTTAGAACTGCATTATTAATTTTGGAATATTACCTTATGTTTATAAGATATTACCTCCTGAATTGATCTCACTAATATAGAATAATAATATTACTTAAACAATATTAGTTTATATTTGTTGTATTTAATCTCATTAATTCATCTTCTCACAAATATAGAATAATAACATTAATGGGTTTTAGATCGATAGATGTAGTTATCCATACATGGGTGATTGCATATATAAATGTAAACTTCTAAATTTTATAACTGTACTTTATATTTAGCTGTGATTTTTTGTACATTTTTCCTGCAGTGGCTAGTACTAACAACATTCTTGGATAAGTAGCATAAGCATTATTATCTCCAAACGTGAATTTTATATTTTGCAATGGACTTTTGTACATTTTGAAAATGAGAGAGTAAAATGACAATAAAATTCCTTATTCATCAAATAGTTTTTTTTTAGCATAAGGGAGTTCTTTCTTTAATTCTGAAGTTTATAATATTAAAATTGACCACTATATCTGAAGAAAATTTTTCTGACTTTTTTCCATTTTTTCCCTCATGTAGTATTGTTTTAATACTATCTTTGACTTCATCTCAAAAAACCTTCATATCTAAAGCAGTTATTTAGCAAGTACAGTTATTCACAGAATTTTCTTGTCCCAAAGACTTTATAGACTTGGCAAAAATTAGTCAAGCAGGTTCTAATGACACCTCTATGAAAAAGGAAGGCTCAAATTTTCCCCTAGCCTTGTAGCTCTTCGATTTATTTTGGAGAATTATCTATTCTGATAAAATGAACTCTACTCTTCATAGTATTTGAAGGGAAATTTCAGCAAAGTCTTCTATATCACTTGATAGACTAACTTTGGACAGTAAAGAAATTATTAAAAGTATGTTGTTGAATTTTTCAAGATTGGTCAGAGATGTCTAGTTTTATATATTTGTTAAATCCCACAACTGTCATTGATAATCTGGATAACAGAATACACAGTATTTATTAAGTTTTTCAGATACAGAAAGCTACAGAATTTCCAATGAAACTTTTTCTCAAGGGAAATCAAGGATGAGCACAATGAAAACACATGCTTTGAAAAAACAAAGAATTGCTATGTTTGAATTCAACAGATATCACATGCATATCATTTTGATTATATTTCCTGAAATGCTTGATTAGACTCCTTTTGTTTCCTTCTTCTCTGTATTTTAGAAGACGAATTTAATATTTATGTTAAACCTATCAGTTAAAGCTCTCAATTTCAAAGATTAGAAGAAATCTGGATTTATAAGATTTTGGTAGGGTCCTGATTTTGCACCACTCGATGCATAAATGTTTAGTATTGATATTATTTCATTATCTATGACATCCTTTATAAAGATGTAATTTCCTCCTTATTACTTTTAATGAGATCTATTTTTGCTTTTACTTGATCTGAAATCAAAATCACTACCTTTGTTTCTTTTTTTTTTCTTTTTACTTCAACAGAAACATAATATATTTTGCTCCAACCTTTTACCTTTAGTGAATTACTTTCTTGAGTTGGCTTTTTTATCTCCTTTTGCATTTGGCAAATTAAAATTTTAAATGAGTCATTTTGTTCTTTGTTTTTTTTTCCTTTTCATAAATTCTGTTTGTCAAAGAATTGTTTTCTTTTTCCATTTCACGAAAATTATTTTAAGGAGTTGTTTTCTTCAAAAAACTTCTGTGTTTCCCTTTCCATAGCTCTCATTTCTTTTCTCCCTTTTTCTTTTAACTTTTAAAATCCTTTTTCAATTCTTCCAAGAGAGCCTTGTGAGATGGAGACCAACTTATTTTACTCCTTGAGGCTTCATCTGAAGATGTTTTGCTTTTAGTGGTCTGTTCTTCCCTGTCTCTATAATAGCCATGTATAGTCAGAGCTCTTTTTTGCTTTTTTGCTCATTTTTAAAGGTTAAAGTCTTCTCTTAGGACAAAGGGCAGATTGTCTCAAACTTCTTCCACAGGTAACAGTGGCTTCATGCTGCTCTAGGGCTGGTGCTGCTGTCTTCTTTCTCATACTGGCCAAGTCCTGTTTGTTATGATGGAGTGCAGGGGCTCAGTATTTGACTTCTGTAGTTATGTTGAATCTAGTCTCCTGATGCACTGGCTTCTGAACTAGGACAGAATAGCAAACACTACTCATTTTTTGCTATAAGCCTTCCACTAGATTGCTCCAGTGCATGGAAGCTTCTCTGCCTAGGACTCTTTGCTCTGTGTTGCTGTGCTGAGCTTCAACTTGGTTACAAACCCCTGCCCCCCTGTCCAATTGAGGCAGTTTTTTTTTCTAAGATTCTTCCAATATATCTTCTTCTGGAAATTTGCCACTCAAAATCCCATACATAGATTTGCTCTGGTATTGATCTGAGGGAATCCCGGAAGAGCTCAGAAAAAGACCTATCTACTCTCCACCATCTTGGTTCCATGGTAAATTCTGTTTTTACTGGGCTTCATTTTCTTGATCTGTAACATGACAATGTCAGAATGCATTATACTTAAGATTTCTTTCATCCTTAACAATTTATAAAACATTTTATAAGTTAAGCATGTTACTAATAATTGGAGTTTATGGTATTATAAATAACCCAATGCTTTAAGATGCAAGTGCCTATTTGAGGGTTATCATTTTCCAAAGCACAGGAAGAAGTTCATATAAGAGAATGGTACAGGGCCTCACAATTCATTTAGCATTTTTCCTTCTTTTTCACATGTTGATTACAGTTCTAATTCACATTGTTTCACAGTTGTCTCCTAGATTGCCTGAGTAGAGCTAGAATTTGACTTTTGTTTCAAGGGGACAATACATGCCAAATTGATTTATGTGCAGCTGTGAAAGATTTGATTTGAGAATTACTTTCCAGAGTTGAGTATACATGACACCTCCCCAAAGCAACAGGGGACTTGTAATATGCAAAACCAATCATCGCTTGTCCAAAGTTCTACCAAAAAAGCAAAATGTTGAAATCTTTCATTCAAACTCAGGACAGCAAAATTTTAACTCCTTGTCAGCAATTTTGGTAAAAATATTACTGAGGTAAAGACACTTAATTGATTAAATACAAGGAGTCAGGTAGATGATATCTGGGTTTCACTGATCTAAAATTTCTATCGAAATGCACAGAAATAGAAAAAAAACCTATTGTTATTATCATAACATCATGGAGCTTTACAACTAAAAGGAATTTTAAGATTTTTTCAGTTGAAACTCATGAGTATACAGGTACACAAACTGAGATTCAGGAAAGAGAAGGGTCTTTCACTATTTTTTGAATTGAAATTCTTTTCATTAGTTTTGAGAAAATATAAATCTCTTTGGAACATTGTTCCTGCTTTTCATTCTGCCTTTTGATTTTCTTCTTTTCTTTTCTTTTTTTTAATTTTCTTTTTTTTATTTGCAAAACATATGTATGGGTAATTCTTCAACGTTAACCCTTACAAAGCTTTCTGTTACAAATTTTTCCTCCCTACTCCCTACCCCTGCCCTAGATGGCAGGATATTCACTACATGTTAATTATGTTAAAATACTTGGCAAATCGAATATATCTGTTTACATATTTCCACATTTATTATTGTTGCGCAAGAAAAATTGTATCTACAAGAAAGAAAAATCAGATAAAGGAAACACAATGCAAGAAAACATCAATCAAGAGCATGAAAATGTTATGTTGTGGTCCCCATTTCACATCCCTCTCTCTGGGTACATATAGCTTTCTTCAGTGAACAATTGCAACTGGTTTGAAACATTTCATTGTTGAAGAGACTCACGTCCATCAGAATTGATCATCATATATTATTCTTATTGCCATGTATAATGATCTCCTGGTTCTGCTCATTGCACTCAGAATCAGTTCATGCAAGTCACTCCAGGCCTCTCTGAAATCATCCTGCTGGTAGTTTCTTACAGAACAATAATATTCCATGATATTCATATACCCTAATTTATTCAGCCATTCTCCAATTGATGGGCATCCATTCAGTTTCCAGTTTCTAGCCACTACAAAAAGGGCTGCCACAAACATTCTTGCACATGTGGGGCTCTTTCCTTCCTTTATGATTTCTTTGGGATATAAGCCCAATCGACATGCTGCTGGGTCAAAGGGCATGCACAATTTATTTTCTTTTTTTTAACTATTTTTTTTACAATTCCACAAAGTCCAATGCAGTAAATACCATATAGATGTAGTTAGAATTAAGACCCAGTTGATGGAAAAGCTATTATATATTTTTTTGATCTCCAATTAATCAGTGATATTTTCCATGTCCCACATGGTTAAGTATAGTCAGAATAACCACATGGAATCTCAGAATGTCAGAACCAAAATGGATTTTAGGTCAAACTTCTTGTTTTATAAACAAGAAAAAAAATCAGTGATTAAATCAAAAGTTCAAGATCATATAGAAAATAGCATTTGTGTTTTAACTTGAAAAAAAGTTTCTTAGCTCACATTTCAATTTCATTTCCATTACTCCAATGAGACCAAACTGAAATACTTAAATTTTTGTACTACAACAGAGAAAAGAATTTTATGAATCTTTTGAATATTCTGAATGTTTTCAATGAATGTTTGCAGTTATCCGGCAAACATTCCACATGCTTATATTGCAGAGAAAATTAGGTTACATCACCTAAAAAGGATTTGACACCTAGCTGTATTTGTATGTTTTGGAATGGGGCATGGAGTTGGAACAACTGTCTAAATATTCCCCTTGTCATATTGAACAGCTGCTATAACCTCATCTTCTTAAACCCCAGTTGTTAGTGGGTTGTCAAGGATAGGCTATGTTTCTCATTACATTTATCTGCTATTACTTCCATCCAAATTCTATGCTACAGTCATGTTTTTCCACATTTGTAATTTTACTCAAACCTAATCAAGAATTTATTTATTTACTTTTAAGAACTAAAGGATATAGATCTAGAGATAAAAGATACCTCAGTATACCTCTAGTAATAATTTAATAGATCGAGAAATTGAGGACAAGAAACATTAAATGAATTACCCAGAAGATGCTATGGTATGTGAAAGAAATGGGATAGGATTGTTCTGTTAAAAGTGATGAGCAGTTTGATTTCAAAAAAGCTTGGAAAGACTTATATGACCTGACGCTGAGTAAAGTAAGCTATTACTGTACACAGTAATAGCAAGATTTTTTTTGATGATAAACTATGTTAGACTTAGCTCTTTACAACAATTCAGTTATGCAAGGTAATTCCAATGTACCTTGGTTGGAAAATGACATTCAGATCCAGAGAGAGAACTATGGAGACTCAATGTGGATCAAACCTTACTGATTTCATAATTTTTCCCCCTCTCCATTTTTTTTTCTTTCTTGTGTTTTTCCCCTTTTGTTTTCTCCCTGAACATGACTCTTTTTTTATTAAAGCTTTTTATTTGTAAAACATATGTATGGGTACTTCCCCAGCATTGATTTTTATAAAGCTTTCCATTACAAATTTTACCCCCAGTCCCTTACCCTCCCTAGATGGCAGGAAGTCCACGACATGTTAATAATGTTGAAATACTTGACAAGTTATGCAAGAAAAATCCTATCTACAAGAAAAAAAAGAGAATCAGAGAAAGGCAACACAATGCAAGCAAATATCAATAGAGATCATGAAAATGTTACGTTGTGGTCCATATTTCATATCCCTCTCTCTGGGTGTATATGGTTTTCTTCAGTGAACAACTGGAACTGGTTTGAGACAATTCTTTGTTGCAGAGAGCCATGTCCATCAGAATTGATTATCATGTAATACTGTTGTTGCTGTGTATGATGATCTTCTGGTTCTGCTTGTTTCACTCAGCATCGTGAACATGACTTTTGAAAATATGTAAAAAAATAATGGTTTTGTATAACCTAAAAAATAAAAATTAATAAATAAATTGCCCATATTATCTTCTCTTTTGAATTTTAATTCTTTCTTTGAAATCCAAAGAAAATTCCACCTCTTTTAGGGAGCTACAATGATTCATCCATTTGATAGTTATTCTTTCCCTCATTATGGTACATAGATTTCATTTTTTTTTTGTACCACTAGTATCTAGCTCTTTGTATGTAATATCATTTGTTAGAGATTGGTTCTCTTTCAGGCTTCTTGATCTTTGTGTTTCTACTCTCTTGAACTCCTGAATCTCTATCCTTTCTCTACCAACTTAATATCTAGAAGTTCATGCCTACCCTGAACCTCTCAATTTTTTTTAAATTTTATTTTAATTGCAAAACATATGTATGGGTAATTCTTCAACATTAAACCTTTCTGTTACAAATTTCCCCCCCAACTCCCCGCCCCCCCCAGATGGCAGGATATCCACTACATGTTAATTATGTTAAAATATTAGCAAATCGAATATATGTATACATATTTCCAAACTAATAATTGTTGTGCAAGAAAAATCATATCTACACATAAGACATATCAGATAAAGGAAACACAATGTAAGCAAACATCAATCAAGAGTATGAGAATGTGATGTTGTGGTCCACATTTCACGTCCCTCTCTCTGGGTGTATATGGCTTTCTTCAGTGAACAATTGGAAATAGTTTGAACATTTCATCGTTGAAGAGAGCCATGTCCATCAGAATTAATCGTCATATAGTATTGTTGTTGCCATGTATAATGATCTCCTGGTTCTGCTCATTTCACTCAGCATCAGTTCATGCAAGTCTCTCCAGGCCTCTCTGAAATCGACCTGCTTGTCATTTCTTACAGAAATGATAAGAACAATGTTACAGAACAATAATGTTCCATAACATTCATATACCATAATTTATTCAGCCATTCTCCAATTGAAGGGCATCCATTCAGTTTCCAGTTTCTAGCCACTACAAAAAGGGCTGCCACAAAGATTCTTGCACATGTGGGGCCCTTTCCTTCCTTTATGATTTCTTTGGGATATAAGCCCAATAGAAATGCTACTGGGTCAAACGGTATGCTCAGTTTAATAACTTTTTGAGCATAGCTCCAAATTGCTCTCCAGAATGGTTGTATCAGTTCACAGCTCCACCAACAATGCATCACTGTCCCAGCTTTCCCACATCCCCTCCAACATTCATCATTAACTTTTCCTGTCATTTTAGCCAATCTGACAGGTGTATAGTGGTACCTCAGTGTTCTCTTGATTTGCATTTCTCTGATCAATAGTGATTTGGAGCACCTTTTCATATGACTACAAATAGTTTTAATTTCACCCTCTGAAAATTGTCTGTTCATATCCTTTGACCATTTATCGACTGGAGAATGCCTTGAATTTTTATAAATATGAGACAATTCTCTATATACTTTAGAGATGAGACCTTTATCACAACCCTTAAATGTAAAGATGATTTCCCAATTTAATGCTTCCCTCCTAATCTTGACTGCATTGGTTTTGTTTGTACAAAATTTTTTTAACTTAATATAGTTAAAGTTATTTATCTGGTTTTCAATTAAGAGTTCCAGTTCTTCTTTGGACCTAAATTTATTCCATCTACATAGGTCTGAGAGGTAAACTATATTATGTTCCTCTAATTTACTTATAGTATCACTCTTTATATCCAGATCATGAACCCATTTAGATCTTATCTTGGTATGTGATGTTAGATGAGGGTCAAGCCCTAATTTCTTCCACGCTAGTTTCCAATTTTCCCAGCAGTTTTGTAAAGTAGTGAGTACTTATCCCAGAAGCTGGGGTCTTTGGGTTTATCAAAGACTAAGTTGCTAGAGTTATTGCCTAGTTTGTCTTGTGATTCTATCCTATTCCACTGATCGACTACTCTATTTCTTATCCAGTAACAAATGGTTTTGATGACCGCTGTTTTGTAATCTAATTTTAGAACTGGTACCCAGAGTCCACCATCATCAGCCTTTTTTTTTTCATTAATTCTCTTGAAACTGTTGACATTTTATTCTTCCAAATGAATTTTACTAGTATTTTTTCTAGATCTGTAAGATAATTTCTTGGGAGTTTGATTGGTATGGGACTAAGTAAGTAAATTGCTTTGGGTAGTATTGTCACTTTTTTTAAAAAAAATATGTATTTATTAATATTTTTATTTGCAAAACATATGTATGGGTAATTTCTAAACATTAACCCTTATAAAGGTTTCCACTACAAATTTTTCCTCCCTACTCCCCACACCTCCCCTAGATGGCAGGATATCCACTACATGATAATTATGTTAGAATACTTAAGAAATCAAATATATATATATGTATATGTGTATATATACATATATATATATATATATATTGCATCATTTTTTGTGCAGGAGAAATCATATCTACAAGAAACAGTAATCTGATGAAGGAATACAATGCAAGCAAACCTCAAGAGAGAATATGAAAATGTTATGTTGTAGTCCACATTTCGCATCCCTCTCTCTGGCTGTATATGGCTTTCTTCACCGAACAATTGGAACTGGTTTGAATCACTTCATTGTTGAAGAGAGTCATGTCCATTAGAACTGATCCTCATATAGTATTGTTGTTGCCCTGAATAAAGATCTCCTGGTTCTGCTCACTTCACTGAGCATTAGTTCATGCAAGTCTCTCCAGGATTCTCTGAAATTGTCCTGCTGGTCGTTTCTTACAGAACAATAATATTCCATAACATTCATATACCATAATTTATTCAGCCACCCTCTAATTTATGGGCATCCCTTCAGTTTGCAGTTTCTAGCCAATACAAAAAGAGCTGCCACAAACATTCTTGCACATGTGGGGCCCTTTCCTTCTTTTATGATTTCTTTGGGATATAAGCCCAATAGAAACACTGCTGGGTCAAAGGGTATGCACAGTTTGATAACTTTTTGAGAATAGCTCCAAATTGCTCTCCAGAATGGTTGGATCTGTTCACAGCTACACAAACAATGCATCAGTATCCCAGTCTTCCCACAGCCCCTCCAACATTCCTCTTTATCTTTTCCTGTCATATTGGCCAATCGGACAGGTGTGTATTGGTACCTCAGAGTTGTCTTAATTTGCATTTCTCTGATCAATAGTGATTTGGAGCACCTTTCATATGATTATAAATAGATTTAATTTCATCATCGGAAAATTGTCTGTTCATATCCTTTGACCATTTATCAATTGGAGAATGGCTTGAATTCTTATAAATATGAGACAATTCTCTATATAGCTTAAAGATGAGACCTTTATCAGAACCCTTAAATGTAAAGAAGATTTCCCAATTTGATGCTTC